>CABEEJ010002476.1:7215-26128 GCA_901482245.1 Timema douglasi
GTAGGTCCTCCATTTCATCTCACAATCACCCTACCATTACACATTAGCGTAAGTGCGTATAACCCGAACGGGTAGTAAGACGCGGTGCTAATAATAATAATAATAATAATAATAATATTTCCTAGTTAATTAACAGATACTTAAGATAAATGTAATTATGGATGTTCTCTAATTATTGTGTTGTGTTGCGAAACAAATTAAAACTGGACAAGGACTACAAACATTCGCTTCAGTGGCCACATGGTCTAGGCCGTCTCTCTCTTGCTACAAACTTGACTGCCAATGACGGGGAGATTGGGGTTCGAATCTAGGTAAGGTGGACTGAGGTTTTTTTTACTAAAATGGTTTTATACTCTCCCTTCACGAAAATGCGGGTGCACTTCCTTTAAATATAGCCTTACTAAATAATAATTAGTGCATAAGCTCTATAGCCCGAACGGGTAGTAAGCTGCGGTAATAAAGAAGCTAACTACACACACGCCCTCCTTCAAATATCCTCACAACAGTAGATGTAGATGTCTGCTTACTTTGTAAGCGCATGCGGACTGATTGAATCAGTTGGTTTTTAAATTGTATTGGCTCTCCCAAACAGATTTAATGGAGCGGTGCGGACAGATCTGAGATTGTTTATACCAGTGTGGAGCGACCAGCGCAGTTTATGGTGATTTCTTGTGATTGGTTTAGAAGTTCGTCACGTGACAATTTTAAACTATTCTCCTACTTCTCCGTTGGAGGTTTCCCGCTCAAAGCTGATACATTCCGCGGGCCCGTCAAGGCCTGATAACCCTACATCCATCTCGCGCATGCGCGCCTCGTAAAACACAAACAATGCCGCGTGACAGAAAACCTAATACAACCTAACTGGCCGCGCGATTCAGACAATGGCTACAGCAGAGTCCTCTGGAGGGAAGATCACAAAACACTATTTATTACAATCCTTTCACAGCTTAATATCGCAACCCTTATCTTTTTCTGTTGGGGGTTGGGGGGGTTGGAGGGGCGAGGAGGCTTCTATTTTGATTTCTCGCTTCGTTTATTTATCACCAGTGAATTAAGTAAGTAATCACAAGTACGGCCCGGGGAGGGGGGGCAATTTGTCCGATACGACCCTCTGAAATTGGGTGATTCCGGGCAAGAGGGTGGCGGGGGAGGGGGGGTAAAAAGTACAAACACTCTTCATGAAAAACCATTGTTTTCTAGGACCATTTTTCATTGGTGCGTCCATTTCTCATTCTGGTACGTTTTCTCTCTCTCTCCCTCTCTTTAACTTCTTTGCTCTTGATTCATTCGTTTCTCGTTTGACGTTTTTCTCATTGCCTCGGTTCTAACCCCCAACCCTCCCCCCCCCTATTTTCTCTCTTCCCCCCGGGCGGAATTTCCCCACGGGCTTATCCCCTCCCCTCCCTTTCTCCACAGAGCTCCTTTATATTAGAAACCCATAAGGGTATCAAGGCTGGGGGGGCAGGGGGCGTTTGCCCCCCCCCCTGCATTCTGTGCTAACTCGACCAGCTAAACAGGTTGTGCTTTGCTTCTGGTGATTTCGTGAGGGGAGCTTTAGTCTACTGTTGTTTTTTTTAGAAAGGGGGGGGTGGTAGGAGGGTAGTAGAGGGTTGCCTACGCTGGTATATTCAGGGGAAATGTGTCAAAGGTTCAAGGGCTGTAAGGTTAGCGTGCGTGACATCTAATCTTACAAACAGGGATTTACTATTATTATTATTACAACTTTCTATTCCTCCGCTTAGAATGCCTACAACTCTGTCTTACCTAAAACAGCAGGATAATTACAGTGAACTGTACAGGGTGGAGGCGCTTAACACAGTTAGGCTGAGCTTATATTCATTCATAACGTATAGCTAATATCAACATAGCGCATAAAACATAGTGCGCAAGAAGTTAAAATACATAATGTTCAATTATGGCGAATGTTATTGATACGTAGTGAATATTACCCAATTCATAAAGTTGATTTAAGTCTAACTTTCTAAGCGCTATCTGTGGAGTTGAGCATAGATGACCCTAGGACTTTAGACGTATCAGCCAATAAGAATGCGAGGAGAGGCTCTAGCCAATCAAATACCAGTATGTACCAAAAACAGAAAACATTTTCTGTTCATGTTTTAAATACACTGAGGTAGCCCTAGTTGATCTTCTGTTCATGTTTGAAATACATTGAGGTAGCCCTAGTTGATCTTCTGTTCATGTTTGAAATACACTGAGGTAGCCCTAGTTGATCTTCTGTTCATGTTTGAAATACATTGAGGTAGCCCTAGTTGATGGTTATCGACGAGTTTTCTTTGTTTCAGCATAAATAACACCGATTGTAAATATGATCAAGGAGAAATATTACGTTTTACTGAGAAGACGGTATAACATAATATTCATGACAATAGTAAAATCAGAATCAATTAAAAATCGAATTTGATTTAATATGTTTACAATCACCACTTAAATTAGGTTAATTTTATGTTTAAGAAGATACGGTTTATTTATTGTTATTTATCGAGTGAACCCTTAGGTTAAGTATTTCTAAATACCTGATCTAGTAAAGCAAAGAGGTTAGACCAGTTTTATGAATAAATACTACCACACTAGGTAATACTTCATACACTACGTTTCGTTACAGACCGTTGTATGATTTGTGCACTGTGCGCTATGCAATATTTACTATGTGTTATGCATGAGTATAGATCCAGCCTTAGTTATTAAACCTAAGGGTGCTACATGATGGTGTAGTTGTGTGAATGAAATAGCATTTGTCTGAAGATATTATGTACAATTACTTTGTTACAGAAGATCCATCACAAATATCCAACCTTCGATTATCCGGCCCGGTTCTCGGGTCTAACAACTCAAGTAAAACAACACTAATTTTTTTTTGACTAACGCAAATGATTTTTTTTAAACCTTTTTACATATTTTTTAAACACGTTTTATTTGACTGTAAATTTGTTTTTAAATACAAAACATGTACACTATTTATAATGTAATCGATGGTGATACGGCGGTCTAGGGGGTAAGGTTTCGGACCTCTGTGCTGGCGGCCGGGGTTCAATCCTCGGTCCCAGCACAGATTTATCTGATTACCAAACCCTTCCTTCACCTCTGACAAGACATCTTGTGAATGTGGGGAATGCCAGGTCTCCACCGTGGTTCGGATTCCACGTTAAACTGTAGGTCCTCCATTTCATCTCACAATCACCCTACCATTACACATTAGTGTAAGTGCGTATAGCCCAAACGGGTAGTAAGACGCGGTGCTAATAATAATAATAGTATAATGTAATCCATTTGACGCTCTAATTTCACTTGTTGTTCTTGCTTTGTAACCGATGTTTCATTTCCAAAATATAAAGAACTTTACAGTAAAGATTTGAATAATTCTTTCTCTTTTAATTCTTACTGTCCTCCTACAATTACCGTATTCCTATTTTACATCTTAGTCAGAAACGGGCAGAATCTACGAGTATTAATACAAAGTTAAATGTTCTGTGAAAATAAACCCACACTGCAAATAATTTACACTTATATTCCGCCTTGTTCGACCCGGAATGCAACCTGCTCTGCTCCCACCTAGTTTCCATTCGCTCGAATCACCAACAAAACAAACTAAGACATTCGGCCGCTTGGTAGCTAATAAACGCTCGTAATTATTTTTAACCCGCCTCGGTGGCGTAGTTCGCTAACGCGCTAGTCATGCTGAGCTCGACTGCTGAGGACGGGGACATCGAGGTTCGAATCTCGGTCGGGTGAACTGGGGATGGTTTTTACTAAATGGTTTTCCACTCTACATCCACGCAAATGCGGGCTCACTTCCTCTAATTCAACCTTACCTATTCCTAATCCATTAGAGTAATTAGTACTTAAAGCGTATAACCCGAACGGGTAGTAAGACGTGGTGCTAAATATTATATATTAATTATTTTTAATGATTCCACCAGAGGGAAATGAGCTTAAATTTAAAATGGAAAATTTGTCCCTTGTTTATCCTAAACTATGTCGGGTCTTACTTTAAAACACGCGATAATTTCCCTCCTAATCTTGTCGTAATTATAAACCCTCTCGAAAGCAATCTCTGCGCGTGATTCGAATGACCCCGTGCCCTTAAAGACAAGATCAATATTTAACCATTCCAATTGAGCTCGTTCCATCGTCAGCTCCGTTGGGAGGTTGGCGTTCCTCGACTCGATCTAAGCAGCGAGGAGGGTATAATATTAAGTCAGCATGCGTGAACTTCCATCCAATTTGTATTTCTCTTTGGAGGGCAGTGAGCTCTCCGTGTGACGCTAGCAAAGAGGACAGCCTTATCTCCTCCCCCTCTCCCCCCTCTATCAATGTCCGGAGTTGAAGTTACTCTGGCAAGGCTCACCTGTATATGTGAGGTCGGGTCACGGTTTAGGCGCACGGCTAGCAGATATTACGGATCAAACCTTGGACTTACAAATAACAGCGTGAATACGTTTATTTTTAAATATCTGTCTGTATTTATCGAAATGAAAGAACTATTTGGTGACTATTCTACTTGTATTAATAGAATATTCAACCTCAGCAGTAGTGAAAGCGATGGATAAATAGATAGAAGTTTAGAGATATATCGCACTGTATAAAGACATGGATAGGAGAATATAGGCCTATGCGTATGTAATTAAACCAATATTATTATTACTATTAGCACCGCGTCTTACTACCCTTTCGGGTTGTACGCACTTACGCTAATGTGTAATGGTAGGGTGATTGTGAGATGAAATGAAGGACCTACAGTTTAACGTGGAATCCGAACCACGGTGGAGGTCTGGCATTCCCCACATTCACAAGATGTCTTGTCAGAGGTGAAGGAAGGGTTTGGTAATCAGATTGAACTATGCCGGGACCGAAGATTGAACCCCGGCCGCCAGCACAGAAGTCTGACACCTTACCCCTAGACCGCCAGGTCACCCAATTAAACCAATTGTTTGATATATTATCATTAGTGTTATTTTATATGTATTGATAATATATAACAAAAGTGATAGCTGAAAATACATGACTTGATTTATGAATACATGATATAATTCCTTCTATCAGAATTCCACTATATACAATATTTTTTTATGTATTTTGATTTGTTATTATTTTATTAATTTACGATGCCATCTCATCAACAGTCAAATTTTAATAAGATTAACTTTAGCTGACGACTAGAAATTTACTAGTTCTAATTTTACGTATTCATACGTCAAATCATGGGATCAATCTGTAACTTTATAAAATAACAATTAAAATATGACCCGCCTCGGTGGCGTAGTTGGCTAACGCGCTTGTCGTGTTGAAGCTCGACCGCTGAGGACGGGGAGATCGAGATTCGAATCTCGGTCGGGTGAACTGGGGGTGGTTTTTCCTAAATGGTTTCCCACTCTCTCTCCACGCAAATGCGGGTTCACTTCCTCTAATTCAACCTTCCCAATTCCCAATCCATTGGAGTAATTAGTACTTAAAGCGTATAGCCCGAACGGGTAGTAAGACGCGGTGCTAAATATTATTATAAATTAATAAATATGGTAAAAATATTATCAGTACTGACCAGAAATAACGTATTCGTGTTTTCCAAAAGGCCGTTCCCATGAAAATTGGACTGTATCTGGTGTGTCTGGTTCCGGTCCAAGGTAGACGTGCTAACCTCTCACCTGCACCGGTCCCGAGCCTGGACTTGACGCCGTCTTGCGATATGATGGAAGCCCCAGGAGGGGGATCCCCCCCCCTCCCCGGACTAACTTCATCAGGGCGCGAATTAAAGGTCTGCTTGTCTTGTTTTAGATTGTTCGGAGGAACGCACGACGCCTTGTGGGACGTCACATCCTGTCGCGCGTGTTTGTTTAGACATCTCCGTTCTGGAAAATGTGGTGTAGGTTCTGTTTAGCTTTCCCTTTATCTTCTTCTCCCATTGTCTGCTCGAGTAAAGTCAAGTTCCGGGCGAAGGCGCCATTGTTTGGCGAAAACATCCCGGAGGGTTCAGGGACAACTTCCGGAAGTTATTTCTTGATTCTTCTCAGTTTCAATGTGTTTATCTCTGGTGCGGTGTTGGCGAGGGGCTGGGGGGGGCGGGGATTCGGGGAATAAAATGTTTATCTGAGCCAAACTCTACTCTTTACACTTTGGTGTGTGTTATAACATAGGGTCATGGTGTAATCAGTCAAGGTAAGACTGCTACCTTGCTTGGTTCCACTATGGTGTAGCTTATAAGATAGGACCATAGTGTAATCAGTCAAGGTAAGACTGCTACCTTGCTTGGTTCCACTATGGTGTAGCTTATAAGATAGGGCCATAGTGTAATCAGTCAAGGTAAGACCGCTACCTTGCTTGGTTCCACTATGGTGTAGCTTATAAGATAGGGTCATAGTGAAATCAGTCAAGGTAAGACTCCTACCTTGCTTGGTTCCACTATGGTGTAGTTTATAAGATAAGGCCATAGTTTAATCAGTCAAGGTATGACTGCTACCTTGCTTGGTTCCACTATGGTGTAGCTTATAAGATAGTACCATAGTGTAATCAGTCAAGGTAAGACGCTACCTTGCTTGGTTCCACTATGGTGTGGCTTATAAGATAGGGCCATAGTGTAATCAGTCAAGGTAAGATCAACCCTTTCACTGTAAACGTGGTGTACATATAGCATGTAAATGTAAAGCTGTAACAACAGCTAGAAAACAGTTTCGTCTGTAGCTCTAGATACAGTCTGAGAGAAAAATAAAAAGAGACAGAGACATAGGGACTGACAGATTTGTAAGACTCATTTTGGTAGCATTCGAATATCCATCATAATCTCTAGGTAGCTAATGTTCGCGATTACAATATTCACTCTATATATATCCTACCCTCTCATCTAGCACGGTTGATAGGCCACCCTCCCCCCTAGGAGGTAGTCCTCCCTATCTAGCAACCCAAGTTCACCAAGGTACGTCATTACGTATTCAGATTTAACGGGTGTTTTGTGGGCCCCGCGCTTGTCTCAGCGTTAATATGACGTCATCCTCGTCTCTCTTGAACCAAGATGTAGAGACCTCGACAGGTTGAATCATACGGACGATATTATCGTAGAGCCTGTATTCATGTGTATGTGCGCGCCTGTGTTTTGTTATAATGTTTTAACACTTCATAACGGGATGGCAGAAAGTAGTTCCTACACATCCAATCCTTACAGTTGGGAATATCCAGTGTTTCTGATGATTAGGATTACCTAGAAGAAATGGAGAAAGCTACGATTACCTATAGGAAATAGGAGAGAGCAAGAATTACCCCGGGTAAATGAATAAAGCAGAGGACTAAGCAGAGAAAGTGGTAGCAAAGCCCTTCAAGAAATGTTATTACCTTTAGGATGAAATAGTTTGTTTCTGGCGCCAGGGTTGATAAAATAATGGCGGTATCGACTATTCTCAAATGGGAGGTTACGGAAAACATTTCTTGGTCTCGCAAAATTAACTCAGACAAAGGAGAAAGTCATTTAATAATCGCCGAGGAGGGTTGTATTTGGCTGCCACAAATTTAAAACTCATGCTACCGGAAAGTTTGGTGTTATGGTTAGCGCACCTGACTGACCCGGGACACTCAGAATTTAGATGTTTTGTTTACATGAGATGTTTATTCTTTCTAAAGTCAAATACTGATGTATTTTCTTAAAGTTTACCTCCGTAATATTGTGTCCTTAAGCTAAAGTTTACGTGTCAAATCTACCCAAAAGATATTTATAAAGCCTGATTAAAACAATTTATGGTTGATTAAACTGTATAAAATGGGTTTAATCCTTCTTTTTGTGACGCCCTCAACATCTCTACACCTTGTGTTTAATCCTTCTACTTGTGACACCCTCAACATCTCTACACCTTGTGGTTGGTCCTTCTACTTGTGACGCCCTCAACATCTCTACACCTTGTGTTTAATCTTTCTACTTGTGACGCCCTCAACATCTCTACACCTTGTGTTTAATCTTTCTACTTGTGACGCCCTCAACATCTCTACACCTTGTGTTTAATCTTTCTACTTGTGACGCCCTCAACATCTCTACACCTTGTGTTTAATCTTTCTACTTGTGACGCCCTCAACATCTCTACACCTTGTGTTTAATCTTTCTACTTGTGACGCCCTCAACATCTCTACACCTTGTGTTTAATCCTTCTACTTGTGACACCCTCAACATCTCTACACCTTGTGTTTAATCCTCCTACTTGTGACACCCTCAACATCTCTACACCTTGTGTTTAATCCTCCTACTTGTAACGCCCTCAACATCTCTACACCTTGTGTTTAATCCTTCTACTTGTGACGCCCTCAACTCAGCGGCTATGTAATGAATATTTCATTACGAGTCTTGTTAGTTAAGTCTTCACTTACAAGTGCATGACGCAACTTAGTTTCCACCCTTTCCCCTGTCTCCACTCACTAACAAACTCATTAACAAACAAACAAAAACGATTCATATTTTAGGTATTTTCGGAGGTGATACGCAATTTGCATTAAACTTTCATCGGCCTGAAAAAAGTTTATCAAACGAGTTTTAATGTGTTGAGGAAATATTTGAAGCTTAGACGAAACAAAACTTGTTACGAAACTAGAGAGAGAGACTGGCACGGATATTTAAAAAGAGACAAAAGATGGTGCAGATATTTCGTCTGTACTTCTGTTTTATATATTTGGCGTCAGCATTTACTCATACATAATATACTATCCCTTGTGTTTAAAAATATTACTCCCAGCACCACACAACTGTATGTAATATCGTATTATATTAGTCTTGTGGAGTTGATATTATACATTTTAGTTAACGTTGTCCTCCCTATTTGATGATAATAGCCCACAACTGTATAAATGAGATATAATGATGGATTGTTACAGTGTCGCCTTAATATTGGTGGTTATATAAACCGCATTGCTCAAACGTTTGAAAGGTAGTATTATAACAATCTCACGGCGCTTCTAAATAAAACGCTTATTTTAGAAATTAGGGCGAAATTTCCCACGGGATAAGGTTTGAGTATGTAGTAACTACGATCTCCTTTGACTGTTCAACCAGCCATATTAATTTGCTGATTGCTAGTTTAATTCACTGATAGATATTCTAGTTTATTCTAATAGCACTGCGTCTTACTACCCGTTCGGCTTATACGCTTGTGTTCTAGTTTCGCTAATGGTTTTAGAAATTAGGAAAGTTATATTTAGGGTAAGTATATCAGCATTTGCGTGGATGATGAGTGGAAAACAATTTTTGTAAAACAACCGCCAGTACACCCTACCGGGATTCAAACCTCAATTTCCGCGTCATCAACAGCCTAGTCTACTGCACCTATGAAAGTAGATCTAATAATTGTTCTAGCTGTCAGATAAGATTCTTCTATGAAAGTAGATCTAGTAACTGTTCTAGTTGTCAGATATGGTTCTTCCTAGGAAAGTAGATCTAGTAACTGTTCTAGCTGTCAGATAAGGTTCTTCCTAGGAAAGCAGATCTAGTAAATGTTCTAGTTGTCAGATAAGGTTCTTCCTAGGAAAGTAGATCTAGTAACTGTTCTAGCTGTCAGATAAGGTTCTTCCTATGAAAGTAGATCTAGTAACTGTTCTAGCTGTCAGATAAGGTTCTTCCTATGAAAGTAGATCTAGTAACTGTTCTAGCTGTCAGATAAGGTTCTTCCTATGAAAGTATATCTAGTAACTGTCCTAGCTGTCAGATAAGGTTCTTACTATGAAAGTATATCTAGTAACTGTTCTAGCTGTCAGATAAAGTTCTTCCTATGAAAGTAGATCTAGTAACTTCTCGCTGTCAGATAAGGTTCTTCCTATGAAAGTAGATCTAGTAACTGTTCTAGCTGTCAGATGAGGTTCTTCCTATGAAAGTAGATCTAGTAACTGTTCTAGCTGTCAGATAAGGTTCTTCCTATGAAAGTAGATCTAGTAACTGTTCTAAGCTGTCAGATAAGGTTCTTCCTATGAAAGTAGATCTAGTAACTGTCCTAGCTCTCAGATAAGGTTCTTCCTATGAAAGTAGATCTAGTAACTGTCCTAGCTCTCAGATAAGGTTCTTCCAATGAAAGTAGATCTAGTAACTGTTCTAGCTGTCAGATAAGATTCTTCCTAGAAAAATGGTTTGCGTCCTATGAACAGACTAGTACCAGCTCTAGCATCGCATGGATCAATTTGAAAAGGAGATTTAATTGGATATGTAAATATATTAGGGATTGGACGCTAGAATCCCCCGAATCCCAGGGTATTCAAGAGATAAGATTGGTAATAATCTCTAAAATGCATAACGAATATAATTTACATGACCTCGACTTTAAATAATAAATTGGTAAAAGGAATAATAATACAAACTTGTGTAGTTGGGAGAATAACAAGACAACTAAAAGACAGATTGGATCGAAATAATTAATTTACTAAAAAAAAGGTGTTCTTTGGTTTGTTTATGACGTATTGGCCGTAAATTTCACAATATCATTTATCAGTGTCATTGATCCTCAAAGATCTTATTTTAAATTAGATTTGAAATATTTTCACATTAACTAAAATTGTAAGTTTTTAAAGATTAGAGGATTCAGGATTCGTATTTGAGAAATATAGGAATCAACCCATCTCTATTTAATGTAAAAATGTAACGATTTATGGTTTATTTAGCGCCTCGGTGACCTGGTGGTCTAGGGGTAAGGTGTCGGACTTCTGTGCTGGCGGCCGGGGCTCAATCCTCGGTCCCGGCATAGATTTATCCGATTACCAAACCCTTCCTTCACCTCTGACAAGACATCTTGTGAATGTGGGGAATGCCAGGTCTCCACCGTGGTTCGGATCCCACGTTAAACTGTAGGTCCTCCATTTCATCTCACAATCACCCTACCATTACACATTAGCGTAAGTGTCGTATAACCCGAACGGGTAGTAAGACGCGGTGCTAATAATAATAATAATAATAATAATAATAATAATTTAGCACCTCAATTTATACCATAAAAAAGCAAACTAATTTCTATATTTTCAGTTGTTTATTTGACCAGTGAAGTCAATAGAAGTCATATAAGACAGAATGAGACCATTAGGGGGAGTTTATTGTTGTTAATTTTATTTGTTTAGTTGGGAAAAAGGGGGGGAGAGGTACCCCTTGTTAACATCTATTCGAAATTACACATATTTACACCATTAGGATGGGGGTACGTAGCCTAATTTAACTATACAATTTTTAGGGGAAAAGTACCCTCGAAAATTATTTAGAAATAACGGCTTTTTTTTTAATTCAGCCCGCAAAGATTTTACAATTCCGATATTCCAATCACTGGTAATAAAACAGACCAGATGCGAGTGATGCCTTAGCCCGCGTGCCCACCGATACAGATGGGTTTATGTGTGTATCTAGATATGTTTTAATTCAGTTCCCGTGTGTGTGTGAAGTGTCTCCGTGTCTGGGAGTAGAAGGGGGGGGGGAGGTACTGATCCAGTGATAAGCCGGTGTCGTTATGGTCGTCATACCGCCAATTAGCTCCAGTTAAACTCCGGTCTGCCCCTGCCCGTCACACAAACTTCATTACAAGCCTCGTGACGTTGTAAGGGAGGGGAAGGATTAATGAAGTCAGACCGACGTCACGTCGCGCTGGTTTCATTACCTCCTCTCAGAGAGAGAGAGAGAGGTGTACTTTCTTTCCGGCCTCGCTTTAGTTTCATAATTCGATTAAAATAATAATCCAGAGCAAGAGAATAAGATTAGTGTTAAAAAAAAAAGATTATCGTTTGATTTTTAACGAACATGGCTGTAGTCCAGAGAATATTTATCTTATTTTATTTTTTGTTTGTTAATAAAATGTTTAGTTTGGTGACCTTAAGGCGGAGGAAAGGAGAGGGCGTGCTAGTTATGTCAATTATTATTAACGATGTTTTTATAAATCATGGTGTCTACTCAACTTGACCAATGAAATCCCCGACATTTCCCCTGATCATTTCCTAAAATTCCCGACTAAAAAAGTATGTCACGTCCTTCTAACTCGCCGCCCCCCTCCCTCCACCCTCGTTTTTCTATTAATATTTTTTTAATAATAATAATAATAAGTTTTAAAATTGTTTACTAGTTATTAAAATATATATTACACAACTACAAACAAAAAAACGACATTATAATTTACTGATTATTGTATTTCATATTTTGAGTAAAATATCATTTTCCCGGATTTTTGTTGTGATTTACCAAATTCCCGACTTATTACCGTTTTTTCCCGGCTAATTCCCGTTCTCCCTGATTTTCCCGGATGGTAGACACCCTGTAAATAAAACATTTCTCCAGTAGATAAGTTTAGTTTAATTTTCTCCAGTTTGTGATATCAATAGTTGTTTAATATATTTCATTTGCTTGGTGGACTTTAAACAGGACTTTTTAAACGAAGATAAATAGTTTCTGTTCCAAGTCCACTAAGCTCGTGACAGGTATTCAACAACTGTTGATATCACAAACTGTAGAAAACTATAACAAATTTATCTACTACATACAGTAGCCCCATGGCTTCTTTGGTGATGACTGACAGCTCACAGCTGACTTCTGACAGTCAACATTTAGGTATATACTAAATGTTGACTGTCAGAAGTGATAGCTACTAAACACATGTTTTTGCAGATCATATGGTTCGGCGTAGGGATACATGATTTGGTCTGGTAACTTTTCAAAGCCGTCAGCTGTCAGCTGTGAGCTGTCACTCAGCACCAAAGAAGCCATGAGGCTACTGTAGCAACATTTTATTAATTTTGCACAGCAATCAAAACTTTAAAAATACTTACATTAACTCGCTTTGAATTACCTCCCGCCTTAATTGCTGTGTTCATATTTTTATAATTAGTTATTTGAATATTAATAGTTGAATTGTGGCAGTTGAACAGAAGTAGCTGCTCTCAAACCAAATTGAAAATAAGTCGATTAACATTTTCTTTGTGTCGAAGAGATATTTTTTCTTTTTTTTTTACATTACGTGTCAGAAAATATATTTATTCTTAATGTAAAAGATCGTAGTTTGAGTCCCAGGTGGTTCTCCACTCCTCTTTTCAACCCACTCACTCTAAAACTGCCTTCCTCTTCCTTAACGTTAGAATAAGTTGCCAATAGACCTTGGGATGGACGTATAAATAAAACAAAAATATCTTTTATATTATTTTAGTAAGGTAGAAATAGCTAATATCGGTTCGGACAAAGAAATTATATTCATGTATATATTCTCCGTAACCGGGAACTATTCTTTGTAAAATAACTCTTACAACTTATTAAAATACCTGGAAAGTATAGTCCGATATTCTTATGAAGAACCTTTTTGGCGGATAGAAATTTACTAGATTTATTTTCACGTATTCGTACATCAAGTCTTGTAATATTCAGATTCACAATTTTTTATGGATATTATCAATGCCTATAAAATAATAATAATATAGTTAAATTGTATCAATGCTGACCCCAACAGGATATGTTTGTATTTTATAAAAGAAACTTAATATTAAAATTACACTGTATATTTTGTTTCTCACACTAGCAATTCCAGTTCAACAACAAAACTTTTTAGAACAAAACTTTTTAAAAAAATGCATATTCCTTGAATGATATACATATTAATTATTCACGTAACGGAGATTAAATAAAAACAAAGAGCCAGAAAAAGGCGTCGAACACAAGTCTATCCACCTCCCAGGACGGTCATAATACCCGTGTTGTTTGTTTCTCGTCACAANACTCCAAAGCAATTGTCACCAGAAAGAAAGAAAAAAGGTCATAACGGAGGGGTGGAAGCAGTTGTCGACTTGCTCCGTATAATACCAGTCTCCATTTTGTTCCTTACGTTATAATATTTATTATGTTCAGTCTCCAAGTCACCTTAGACCTCTCCTCCCTCATGACCCATAATGCAACACTACCGTGAAGCTCATAGATATTTTATTTTATTTCCTAAAAAAAAAAAAGTTTTTACCTCCCCCCTTCCCCCCTATCTTTCCTCAAACCATCTATATATATGTATTTTTTTTTACCAACTTTTCTTTCTCTCTCTTTTATTTTTTACGAGACTAGAAATGGTTTCGGATGTTCTTCCAGTAAAGTGTGACCTCTGCGCGTATTTCCTGACGTACATAAGAGATTTTTACATAGAGGAAGGAAATCCTAGGAGACATCTTTAGTAGTACCCTACGAGGAGAAAAAAAAAATGACGGTGGGAGGGGAAAAAAGCTCCTTCAATTTTCATTTTGATCATGTATTTAAATTGGACTTTATGGAGACTAAAGGGGATAAAAAAAAAGAGGACACCTTTTTTTTTTAAATGAATACTAAACTACTTAGAAATGATGTTTTGAAGTACACACTTGACGCTGTAAGGACGGTTTTTTTTTGTGTGTGTGTGTTTTTTGTTTTTTTAGGGTTATTTCTCTTACCCGGTCGTGTGTAAAAACTTAGATGGCGTTATGAATTATTAAATTAGCTACCGGAGCTTGGTATTTATAAATTTTATTTTGTTGGCAGGTCTGAGCGTTTTATGGGCCCTGAAAGTGAGCAGGGATTCTTTTGTTACTTTGGATTTTTTTATGTATATATTTTAGTCGGATTGTCATACGAAAGTATATCGGTGACAATAATTCAGAAGGTTACTCTAGCCACTCCGTGCGTCATGTGTGTGTGTGTGTGTGTGTGTGTGTGTGTGTGTGTGTGAGATTGGGCTGAGGCTGGTAGTTGTTTATTTGTTATCCTCTGGCACAGTTTTCCTCAAACTGTGGGGCGAGTACCCCTAGAGGTACGTCACGTAACATTGAACTTTATTAATTACTGGCTTTTTACTTTATCTTGACACCGCGAAAAGAAAATTTTGGGGTCGTCAAAAAAAAATCTAACTCAAAATGTTGATACATATCGACATTTCATGACCCCCCTGAAACAAAACAAAGAATGTTTTCTTAATGCCGTCTGTCTGTATGTCTGTAACTAGGCCTGCCGTCTGTCTGTATGTCTGTAGCTAGGCCTGCCGCCTGTCTGTATGTCTGTAACTAGGCCTGCCAACTGTCTGTATGTCTGTAACTAGGCCTGCCGTCTGTCTGTATGTCTGTAACTAGGCCTGCCATCTGTCTGTATGTCTGTAACTAGGCACTGCCGTCTGTCTGTATGTCTGTAACTAGGCTTGCCGTCTGTATGTATGTCTGTAACTAGGCCTGCCGTCTGTATGTATGTCTGTAACTAGGCCTGCCGTCTGTCTGTATGTCTGTAACTAGGCCTGCCGTCTGTCTGTATGTCTGCAACTAGGCCTGCCGTCTATCTGTATGTCTGTAACTAGGTCTAGAGCCTAAACTGTTTTACCGTTTGGGATAAGACTTGTTAACTTGGGGGTTTCATGAGGTCGTAGGGGTTTTGGAATTAGATATCTAACCCCAAAATTAAGAGTAGCTTATTGAAGGACAAAAAGACAAGGAATAGATTTTCTCAAAATTCTCTTATAACGATTTTGATTAACTGTTATATTTAGACACTGTTTATCAATAATATATTATAAACAAGATGGCGGCTCTCATTTTCTCGTGAAAATGACTTTGGGGGTAGTTTACATGGGGAGATTTTCCGATTTTAATTGTTTCTACACAACTTTTTGAGAATCTGAATAGCTTATCGTTGTAAAGATGTAGTACTATAGACATCGTTTATTTGAAATATATATTTATAAAAACAATAGTTTCTAATCTATAAGTAGACATACAGACTATACTTTTTAATTCAAGTATTTGAAAATGAATTTTATTCTGATGTTCTTTGGTGGACAAAGATGTTTTCTTTTCACACTTTTTTTACAACAGTTCCTAGTTCCTAATACCATAGAAATGAAAAACTCTATAAAAACTGTATAAATATTGATCTTGAATAGTGTTCTCCGAACCACCTTAAATAGTGGTTTTTTTTTCCAATGGTGTATTCTGAGAAAAAAATTAATAGGTATGCTGTACTTTAAAAATTGCAGGGGAGATTTGGGGGCCGAGGACCCTCAACCACCGTTGTCCAAAAACGTCAAGGGATTATTTCAAGGGAAATATTTGAAAAAGTGTACCTATAAAACAGTGATTCTCCAACATTTATTATTTCCCTTTAACTGTATGCTATCTTAGGAAATTTTGAGACCCCCCTTCCCCCCTCCCATAGTCTCTCTTCTTTTATTTATCCATAACGATGATTACCATCCACTCAAAATGTAATAAAAGTAACTCTATGGTGTCAGCCCGCATTCAGGCTATACCTATCCAGTAGATACCAAACTGTTTGGCGAATTAGTGCCAACTCTTGCGGATATAGGGTGTCATGTGGTCAGCACAACGATGGCAACGATGGCCATTAAGATCGGCTTTCCATACCGGAGCCACTAATACTTTATTCGAGTATCTCCTTATTTATCCACCCTAGAATGAATCTAACCCGTTCCAGACCCACTGCTTCCCAGATAATCTGGACGCGCCGGGAACCAAACCCGGGACCTCTGGGCCCGTAGCCAGAACCTCTGGGTCCGTAGCCAGAACCTCTGACCACTAGACCACATAGACGGTCCTCAAATGGTAATGATATCTACATGGTTATAATTGTAAGTAAATATTAATGTCGGGGCTAAGAGTGGTCTGGGCACATTTCTGAATGCTAAGAGAGACGGCTCCTATTCAATCAGCCTCTTGTAGTTAGAAGCACACAGTTAGCAATACTCAAAGCAAACAATCATAATAAGAGTAAAATGAAGTGATACATCGATCAAGCGTCCATCAGAATCTTGGTGAGAGGGAATCAGGTGGATTGTCCAACTCACGTTGCTATTAAAACTATTTCTTAAAGCCTAACTTACCTCATACAAAGCTGCTTGAAGACAAATGAGTCTCCCATCTTGAGAATTTATGCTCCAGAAGCTATTTAGATGTGTAAACTCTGACTAACATAGGGGGGGACTATCTCGGACTATTAGTACTCTATCGCTACGTCATTGGTTTATTGCTAAGACATTTACACATATCTTTTGTTGTTATCAGTGGTACACCCAAGGGGGAGAGGGGCAAACAGGGTATTTGAACCCCTTCCCCCTCTTTACCCAACACCACAAATAATGTTAATAGAAATTTAAATAATATTAAGTATAGCTAAAATATTTAACATTGAAGATACGTCTAATGTATAGGCTACATTTTAAGACCAGGATTCAGACTTAAGCCTAATATTCAAAATGTCTACCGTTACACAGATAATTAACAATTGGACAAACATACAAATAATAGCTTCGATACTATTTGTCTTATTTAAATTACTTAATTACTATAAAACTACTCAAAATTATTTATATTCATATTTATATTTAATATTCATAAATATTCTCGTCCTTCAGAGCTTAAGAGGCTGTGCGACCCCAAACCCACTCTCTCCATCAAAATGTAATTCTTGATACAACCTTGATTGAATGCCTCCCCCCAAAGTAAATAGCTAGGTACGCCACTGATTAATTAAATTATATAAAAATATATTTTATTTTACCTTTTCCTTATAAATCATCTTGAAATGGTAAACTCACACTCCTGACTTTTAGGATTCTTTGATGTATAATTATATAACATCACAATGACTAATAAGTCGTTAATGTAAAACAAAAACTAAAAGAACACTATTAAAACTCCACGATACTTTCTACNATCAGTGCTGAAATGTCTAAATTTGAAAGAATGGTTAAAATGTGTTTGCCACATACATGATAATACATGTGACTAGAATATCTAAACATTGTAACACTACGGATTAATTCCCTGATATAATAATGCTGTGATGATGTTTAGGTTGTCTATAGCTCCGTGGTCGAGCACTAATTAAATCGGTACGGTATATTAATAAATGAAAGAAAGAGAACTATTGATGGCTGTTTATTCACACACGGTTTATTTAAATGATATCTGTTAATTACTTATACATACTCCAATTAAATGCTTTATATCAATGCACACTTGTGATATTAACGTAAATTATGGTATTCTGTGTTATATTGTGACTGCGAGAGCCAGTGCTAGTGCCAGTGAGTCCCTGACTGCGTTGGTTGGTTGTTTTAATCATACGCACAAGCGGCTTATACATGACATACCCCTTGCCTCTTGGTCCCTTCGTCAATAGTGTAAAAACTAACTAATAGAAAGAGTCCTGGCGACAGGTGTTGTGAAGGCTAGCTTATTATTGGCATAGAAAATAGACGTCCTTTGCCAAATACTGCGGAGTTGATCCGTTTAACAGGAAATATTGTATAAAAATATATATTTTAGTGGTGAAATCCTTTTCACATTATTTCTAAAATGCGCGTGTTTCTTCATAGATGAATCATAAAAGGATACTCTACATATGTTACTTTAAAGAAAAATTACCTTCATCCATAGCTTTTTACATATTCTAGAGTGATCCAAACCAATATCATTACAACATAAATCAATGCATTTAATTAGTGTATAATTTAAAGCTTGTTACGTATACTAAGTATTATTTCACCATTAATTATATATTTATTATATGTATTTTTACTTAAACTATACTAAATTAGCTTAATAAATAAATATTTTGTTCTTGAATCTTTTTTCAATAGTTGGCACAATGCTTAGCTTGCTTCACAGGAACAGCATGACCTGGGTTGTGAAAACTCAAGCTCATTGGCCAATAACTTATGGGCGAGTAGAAAGGAATGTGTTGCCGCCCCCTAGACATTCGGCAAGGTAATTATAGAGCCTCCTTGGCTTGCCTTGCGTTTTCCAAGTAGCAAGCCCTGGGTTTCCTATTGTGCTAAGTAGAACCTTTTGGAAGAAGAATTACTTAACACACAGTATTCTTGGAATATGAACCAATATTAGTTTTAAAATTAATAATTCATTACATGTATATTTATTAACAATTTAAACATTAGTGTTTACACAGTTC
>CABEEJ010002476.1:35450-46017 GCA_901482245.1 Timema douglasi
CCCCCTCCCCCCCTAGTGTTATCACCTTTTGTAAATGTGCTCATACGCTCCCCGACTCGCTCCGAGCTCAATCTCGCACCCACCTCCACGACCATAAAGCAATAAAAATGCAATTTATTCGTTTATTGCAGCCTCCTCATAATTTGTAGCGGGTTGCGGGGGTGTAAGGCGGAGGGGTAATTGACTGCCTCCTGGTGGCTGCTTTCAAGGGGAAAACTGCTGTTTATAGTGGGACTAACACAAGATGGTCTGCTAGGGCCAGTGGCGTGTCGTGTAGTGTTGCCAGGGTAATTAGAGCTTGTTAAAACTGTACCTTGGGATATTTCAGTGTAGTGTTGCCAGGGTAATTAGAGATTGTTAAAACTGTACCTTGGGATGTTTCAGTGTAGTGTTGCCAGGGTAATTAGAGCTTGTTAAAACTGTACCTTGTGATATTTCAGTGTAGTGTTGCCAGGGTAATTAGAGCTTGTTAAAACTGTACCTTGGGATATTTCAGTGTAGTGTTGCCAGGGTAATTAGAGCTTGTTAAAACTGTACCTACCCACTTCGATAGTTTAATAGTCTAAGGCAGTAGTTTAGAAACCTTTTTAGAGCAACAAACGGTAGCATTTTTTAAATTATATTCTTTATACCACTTTTCTTTCAACTGTATTATTGAATATAATTTTATTTTTTCATATCCGTATACCAGGCGACTTATTTTTACTTCTTTTATTTTTGTTTTCTCACTTTGCCATTTTTTCATAGTTTTATATTTTTATTAATTTAAAAAATACACATTTCAGTTGTGTTTTTTTTGCGATTCACGCTCTATTAATAGAACGTATAATTGGTGTTTGAAGAGGTCCAGGTTCGAATCTAGGCCAGATGCCCAAATTATCTATCACTGTGCCCCTCCCCTTCTTTTATCCATTTAATAATTTGAAGTTTAAACGTAACAATTTGAAAAAATCAGGAGGTATAAGGTTCTTAAGGCCCGCACGTGTTGAGCGCCTAAAACCAAAAACTAAATATATTTAAGGGGTCGCCAACGCGTTACAGAAGACAAGAAATCCCGTGGTTTTTTTTTAAAGAGTAGTTTGTTATTTTTAAACATGTTCCACGTCAAAATGAGGGGAAAGAATCAACATTTTCCTAAATCTTTAAAATTTTACCATTTAATTTTATTATATAAAAAACAAAATAACAAAAAAAGATGAAATTATCTCAATTTAAAGGAAGTTTCCCTCTAAATGTCTCAGTTCTGAGATCAACGTAAATTAATATAAATCTAAAACTAGAGTTTCTTAGAAAAAATAAAGTTATTTACTAAAAAGATCACCACAGAACATTATTGGCTACTTCTTTGGCCGAATGGTTTAAGCCGTCTCTCTTGTGTTGGATCGGCTTGCCGGTGACGAGGAGATAGGAGATCGAATCCCGGTCGGGTCTACTAAAGGTGGTTTTCACTAAATGGCTTTCCACTCTTCTTCCACGCAAATGCGGGTATACTTCTTCTAAAATGCTTCTATCCTCATCCCTACCCCATTAGAGTAACTAATTATAAATATGCGTCTAACCTGAACAGTTATTAAGATGGCGGCGATAAAAAAAACAACAGAACATTCTGAGATAGTTGAGGATTTTTGATTGGTTTTAAAACTTCACAATAAATAGAGCAACGTGAGTACGTTTGTGTTTAAGGCGCTTGGCCCGGTAGAGTGCGAGTCTAAAACCTATTTTGTGGGATGGTGGGCGGGAGGGTGACAGGCGTGGGGGTGGCTTCACAACCGACCAAAATATCCTTCCGCGCCAACAAGAACAAATGGATCACGGACACCGTAGATGGCGCTAGCTACCGGACAGATCTTTCGGAAAAATCATACGTTTGAAAATGTAAGTTTTCTCGAGGACGAGTGAAATTTTTATGTTAATAATCTCAGAATACCTTCTAAGATAATGTATTGATGTTTATTAATTTTTACATTTTGTAATTTTTTGTTATGAAGCCGGTGATTTTCTATTAAAAAATGTCAAAATTATCGATATTTGATCACTGTTAAAATTATAAAGGAGGTGTGTCTATAAAAAGTATAACTTAACCAACATGCATCTAATCTTGATCAAACAATTACCGAAAAGAAAATTTCAAAACAATAAAAATTCTTGAATATAACTGGTTTTTTCTCCCACGCCTCTGCGTTTCCACGCCAATTGAAAAGGGCCAATCGCCTTAAGTACACGGCACCCTTCACGTCTGTTCCGGCAGATAGAACGTTTTTCTCCTCGAGTCTTCTCGGAACAATCCCACACTTCAAATTCTTTACGTACCCAGCCAATTCTCTTCTTACTTTTCTCTGGAACAAAAAAAAACTCTTGCCTCTGCACATTTTACTAAAACTTAATTTTCTCATATTAGCTTCTTCCCTCGCGCGACAAAAAAAAACTAAACTTTTCCACCCTTCTTTTTTTTTACTCCTTTTCTTTCCTCATCGGTCCATCTCGAGGGACAGCACGACAGTTAAATCAAGTCCTTGGCTTACCCCCCCCCCTCCCCCGCGTTTCTGCTTTCTCACCAGACCAACTTTCCCAGACAGGAACAGCATCAACTCCTCGGACAGTCGAATGGAACTTGTGAATACAACCGGAAGTAGTTCTTTCACAGTTTACAGAAAGGAAATTCAACGTCGGTGGTCTTGGGGTAAAGTGCTCGCCTCAAGATTCGAACCCAGTCGGGGTTCAATGGATTTCTCTAGAACGATAAAAAATATGTAGCACAACTTCCTTCGGAGGGGAAGTAAAGCCGTAGGTTCCATGTAATCTGTGGCGTTACAGAACCGTGTAAGATATGGGAAAATACCTTTCCCGACAAAATTGGTGGGCCCTTTCGCTCTCACTCATAGAAATTCTCGTGTGCTGATATAATCAGTCAGTTCAGATAGTGTACGTTAAGTAGGGGCTACCTCAAATAAACAACAGAAAGGAAAACTCGCTCATGGTCAAGGGATTGTCAGATTTTTATGTCCCTCGGTTTAAAAAGAGTCACAATATTTCACAGGGATACACTTCTGTGGTCAAATGGTATAAGGCATCAGGCCCGCAATGTACTGAACTGACGATGAGAGGTAGATTGATTTTCTAATCCCAATCGTGTGGGCTGATGGGTTTTTTTTCCCTGAACGGTTTTCCAATCTTCCTTCATGAAAAAATGCAGGTACATTTCTTCTGAACATCCGACCCTCCTCATTCCTTAACAAATTAAGGTAATTAGTACAACCCTAGCGGGTGTTAGGGGGTGGTGCCGAGTCCTCCAATACTGGTTCGTGATTGGTCAAGCCTTATTGGTCATCCGGAGCTTCAAACATTGGTTCATGTGTTTACAAGATATTTAGGAGAATAATTCTTATTGTGGGTGCACTTAAGGTGTTCTTATTTAACCACATAGCCCCCTCTCACCCCTCTGGTTCTTACAACCCAGTTTTTGTTCTGTAAGCGTTTGCCAGTTTTTATTCAATAAAACTACGTCAAAAAGCAGCTCGATTTTTTTTTGTTTTGTTTTTTAAAAAAGATTGTTACACTTGAGTGGAAGGTAGTTTACCTACTGGAGAAGGGGTTAGGGGGGGGATCCCCTTAAAAAATTATGAAAGAGGGAAATATAAAAGAAAAAAGGTAAAGTTGACTCCAGAGCGAGCATTGTCTGAGCTCTGTGAATGTCGAGGTTTTTACCCCGTAAAGGGGCTGTTCATTTGGAAAGCGCTCTTTCTCTGAACTGGGGGCTTGACGTTGCATTTGTTGATCGTTTATTGACGTTAAAACACGTTATTTAGGGGAAAAAGCTTATTTTTTATCAAGTTAAACCTGGATTCGGGATCTCGTGGTATCGTGTGTTCGACCCATAATGATTTGCATGTATTAGACATGAAAGATTATGATTGGAAATTATTTATTTTTAATACCAACAGTTATTTTTAAGGTCAACATTGATAGCATATTAGTATATTCATATGGTCACTTATAGGTATTGATAATAGCTATCAAAAATTACAGCTACAGATTAAATGACTAGACGTATGAATACTTGAAAGTCGATTTAGTAGCTTTATTAACTTTCAGATAAGGTTATTTCTATGAAAATAGATCTAGTAGTTGTTCTAGTTGTCAGATAAGGTTCTGTCTATGAAACCGGGACTAAATATTCCATTCACGATAGGTTTTTACCTGATGAAAGTTAGAAAATCATATGTTTAGGTCTTGGGTTGCCAACACTTGTAAAAGATCACTGTTTTGTTATAAATGTAAAGATCTTTAATTACCTGTTATATATTACATTTAAAATAACTTAAACTTAAGTTTTCTCATACTATTTCATTATTTTAAATCATATATTTTTGTCCATCTCAAAACAATATTTTAAACATAATTAAACTTACTTATTTTTAGTTTTGGAACGTTACTGATTGTATGTAATATAGTGCACACATCAATACCTTTTAATACAGGCATCGTATTTACTTGGAAAAGAGAAAATATTTGTCATTTTTTTTACATACAATAAATGATTATATGATTATTTTATCGTATTTTGAGATATTTAACTGAATAAAATATTTTCATCAACTGCGTGTCTGCATCATTGTAAAAAACTTGTTTACCGTTATGTTCAATCATATGGTTTAAATTCGTCAGTCGCCATTTTGAGGCTATGTTCGTTTGAAGTTTTGGTGAAAGTGGTGTTAATATTTTTTAAAGTATAAAACTATAAATAAACTTTGTGTCTGACCTCAAATAAATATATAAATAATATTTTTCTAAATCATTGTGGTTAACTATCACATTAATATATTACCAACGGTTTTCATTACAGTCATCCAAAGTGATAGATGTCAGCTGTTGGCGTAGTGATATATTAGGGATTACGTCTAGTAACATTTAGAGCTGTCATCCAGGTAAACTTAGCTCGTGAATGCCTTATAGTAACATTTCGAGCTGTCATCCAGGTAAACTTAGCTCGTGAATGCCTTATAGAAACATTTCGAGCTGTCATCCAGGTAAACTTAGCTCGTGAATGCCTTATAGAAACATAGTATTGCCAATATATTACTATATTGGCTCCGTGTAAGTACGATGATTGATTGGTTATGGAAATACAATCATTGAATCAAACTGACCTTGTTCGGAGCGGAAAAAGCTGGAAAATATGTAAACTCTAGTAACGTGTTTCATCGCACCTACATTTTGTGATTGGTTTGAGAGCGTGTCACGTGACCACGTTTTTTGTTCTTCTTTTGTTTATCTTCAGCGAACGTTTAAATCCACGCGGACTCGTCGAATGCCCAGTCGCAGAACAACGGAATAATAGGGGACTTAACACGTCTGAAATAACAATCAATATATTTCAGTGAATCAACGACAATAATATTAATGATTAAATAATTATCTCACTCAATAGCATAGGTTGGATGCTAGCCTTTTCCGAAGATAGAACTATTTAGGTACTAATACTCAGGATATATTTAACTGATCTAGAAGTGACTTGTAATTAAAAATAAAATTATGAAAACTTACCACGAACAAGTATTTGTAATAGTTTTACAAAACCTTGTGTGAAAAAAAGGCAAACAAAATTGTTAAATTCAAAGAAAACTATGGAGCCTCGTGATTTTTTAATAAAATATACTTTTATTTCTGTAATCTATTGATAATTTAATTACTGGGAAGATATTTCCTTCAAGTCAAATGAATTCACAATATTAAATTAAACTTACGTGCACTATCAGTCGGTGACCTGGCGGTCTAGGGGGTAAGGTGTCGGACTTCTGTGCTGGCGGCCGGGGTTCAATCCTCGGTCCCGGCAAAGATTTATCTGATTACCTAAACCCTTCCTTCACCTCTGACAAGACATCTTGTGAATGTGGGGAATGCCAGGCCTCCACCGTGGTTTGGATTCCACGTTAAACTGTAGGTCCTCCATTTTATCACACAATCACCCTACCATTACACATTAGCGTAAGTGCGTATAACCCGAACGGGTAGTAAGACGCGGTGCTAATAATAATAATAATAATAATACACTATCAGTTTTTATTTTTTACCTCGTCTAACTACCTGTTCGGATAATACGCATATGTAGCAATAAAACTAACGAGTTAGCGATTAAGAAGGTTGTATTTAGAGGAAGTGTACCCGCATTTTCGTGGAGGGAGACTTGGAAAACCGCTTTGAAAAATCCCACTCGGTGCACCCGACTGATATTCGAATCCCGATATCCTTGTCATTGGCAGTCTAGTCTAACACGAGGATAACGCTTTAGACCATATCACCAACAAAGTGTGGTTATTAAAATCCGTTCTAAATTAGTTTTTTTTAAAGACGATTAATTGTAAAAATGGAATCTGTCCAATCGGGCTCTTGGGCGTTTCCTTATCAGTTTAAGCTAGTTTGTAATTCGATTATATAATTTGTAGGTTAGTTAATGAATCAAAATAATAAAACTATGACAAACGACATAATTTATCTAAGTTAGCATTTCAGGATTTCGGTAACAATTAAAAAGACCCCTCCATCCCCTCCCCCTGACGTTTCCCCTCTCTCTCTCTCGCTCTCCCTCTCTCTCGTACAGTTTTATTTAACAACTAATAAAAATGAATATCCATAGATATTTATTTTTGAACGTGGCTGTACTTTAAAATATACAGATGTAAGGATGCTAAAAATACCATAGAAATAAACTAATGGAGTGAACGTAAGTTTTATTTTAATAAATAATACATTTAATTAGTTAGCAAAAATGGCACATATTTAATATAAGCGCTGTGAACTTTCAGCTTGTGCAGACAACAACAACCACCATAAACCATAGATTGTTATTTTATAATCCACCATTGTCGAGAAAATGTCGGGAGCATTATTTATACCACGGACTATTTTATGTTTAAAAAAACCTGCTCTGATCGTTAAACTACTGGATCAATTTGTAGGTAGAGTTACAAATAACAACTAGATCGTTAAACTGCTGGATCAAGTTGTAGAAAGGGTTACAAATAACAACTAGATCGTTAAACTGCTGGAATCAAGTTGTAGGAAGAGTTACAAATAACAACTAGATCGTTAAACTGCTGGATCAAGTTGTAGTAAGAGTTACAAATAACAACTAGATCGTTAAACTGCTGGATCAAGTTGTAGGAAGGGTTACAAATAACAACTAGATCGTTAAACTGCTGGATCAAGTTGTAGAAAGGGTTACAAATAACAACTAGATCGTTAAACTGCTGGATCAAGCTGTAGCAAGAGTTACAAATAACAACTAGATCGCTACTTTCTAATGGTTATTAAATACAAACAAATGTTTTACTTTCTGTGAACCTAAATATGAAAACTCTACACCGTCATCATGATTAGTGGATGTTAGGTCTGGCTTGGTCCAGTTCCGTTCCCCCGTCTGCTGGAAAACTCCCGGGATTTGTTTCTTGTTCCCTTTCCCGGATTGTGAAGCCTGCGCGCGCTCCTCATCCGACACCGGTCAAAGCCTGATGAAGCGGTTGCAGCAACACCTGGTGATCAGGTGGTGTTCTCTGCAGGTGTTGGCGTGCAGGAAGCTGCAGTCGGCGTAATTGCACTGGTATGGCGCACTGGGGTCTGAAACATCACCCACACCTGTTAAAACACCTGGCAATACACTTGTTAAAACACCTGGCAATACACCTGTTAAACACCTAGCAATACATCTGTTAAACACCTAGCAATACACCTGTTAAACACCTCGCAATACACCTGTTAAAACACCTAGCAATACACCTGTTAAACACCTAGCAATACATCTGTTAAACACCTAGCAATACACCTGTTAAACACCTAGCAATACATCTGTTAAACACCTAGCAATACACCTGTTAAAACACCTGGCAATACACCTGTTAAAACACCTAGCAAAACACCCGTTAAAACACCTAGCAATACATCTGTTAAACATCTAGCAATACACCTGTTAAACACCTAGCAATACATCTGTTAAACACCTAGCCATACACCTGTTAAACACCTAGCAATACACCTGTTAAACACCTAGCAATACACTTGTTAAACACCTAGAAATACACCTGTTAAAACACCTGGCAATACACCTGTTAAAACACCTAGCAATACACTGCTTAAAACACCTAGCAATACACCTGTTAAACACCTAGCAATACACTTGTTAAAACACCTAGCAATACACCTGTTAAACACCTAGCAATACACCTGTTAAACACCTAGCAATACATCTGTTAAACACCTAGCAATACATCTGTTAAACACCTAGCAATACACCTGTTAAAACACCTAGAAATACACCTGACAATAAAGGTGTTTTCCTCCACAACACGAACAGAGACAGAGGGAACGTTCGTGTCAGTTTTAGTCGACCTCTCGTTCAGTTTGAAGTGATCGATTAATTTCAACTAAACTTGGAACACAGAAGGAACTTATAGGGAAACCTTAAAGTTTGGCAATTTATCTTTCTTTGGACCATCATTTTTTGAGTCAGGGATGTCCAAAGAACTAAACAGATTATAAATATTGTTGGTCCATGTGTATTGATATAAAACTAAAATGAAGCCTTTGTTTACATTTATCAAAGGCGATATCGGATTATAATTATGGCCCGTTCGAGCTTCTCTAAAATATTTGAAAGTAAAGTAAATAAAGGTGTCAGGGTTGGATAAAGTCTCATAATCAAAGGGAGAGTACATGAGAAGGATGATTAAGGGGATTTATACTGACCCTCGCACGAAGAAAATATATATAAAGCCCCTCGGTAAAAAATCAACTTTCAGTGCACCTAGTCAAGTTTTGAACTCGAGACCTAGGATTAAGGAGGCCAGTGGAACGCACTAGCACTGAGATATATCTGCCGGTAACGCTCACGATCACATCCGAGGCCTTATATTGATTGTTGTTATTATTATTATTATTATTATTATTATTATTATTATTATTATTATTATTAGCCCCGCGTCTTACTATCCGTTCGGGTTATACTCACGCTAATGTGTAATGGTAGGGTGATTGTGAGATGAAATGGAGGACCTACAGTTTACATTCCTCACATTCACAAGATGTCTTGTCAGAGGTGAAGGAAGGTTTTGGTAATCAGATAAATCTGTGCCGGGACCGAGGATTGAAACCCGGCCGCCAGCACAGAAGTCTTTGACACCTTACCCCTAGACCGCCAGGTCTCTTAAATTGATTGTTAAATATTTAAATTATAGTTGAACATCTAATTTAGTATACAGATAATTTTACAGGCAGATTTAGCTCAGCCGTAATGTGCTCGACTTGGACTTGGTGAGACGCGGTTAAAAACGTTCCAAGTGCCCTGGGAGCATTTCTCCATTCGATTTATTTAATTCTCTCCCCAGATGAATTATTTTGTATCTCCTGCAAAAAAAAATCGCCCAACCCAGTGTTGGACAAGTTAGTATAAACGTTAGGGAGGTCTCAAGGTCAATAATAAAGGAAGAGACTGTACCTTTAGGGCTGATGCAACAGCAGGCGTCGTGCAGTAACTTGTTACTACAGTAACTGTACACAGAACTGTCACACAGAGGACAGTCGTAGGGTCCTCTGTTACCGGAACCACCTCAACAAAAAACACAACAAACAACATTACCACCGTATCTTATCATATTACTGGTACATTTGTTGACATTTCAACAACACGTCTTGTATAGTACATCATTTTCTAAGCCCATTTCAGGTAGTGTAAATACGAGAGAAGAGCTTAATTTAGTGATTAACGAACACTCATTTTAAAGTTCAGGGGTTCGGTATGTTAGAAAATATAGTAGCTTTTATGGCCCGTCTACAACCAAACGCACCCGCTTGTCGGACTCGCAACTACGCAATAACGTAATTTAGTCTGTCTACAATAGCTTACGCAAACACGATCGTATGACGGAACTGTTGGACCCGCTTGTCGGGAGGAGATGAACATTGTCCACCTCTTGCGTTGATGTAGTTGCATTGGCTTGCGTTCAGCCAATGGACTACTAAAATCAAATAATTTGAAGTTGTTTGGTCCATGACAAAAACGCTTGGAAATGTGTAGTAATTAGTACAGGATTTTCAATTAAAATCATATGTATTTAACCATTTAAATATTTATTTCTTATTTGAAAACATTAATATGAATTTGACTTTTATAGTCATCATTGATGTTCGTTCCTATTGGTTGAAATTACGTTTTACGACTTTTCATTGTAGACTGTCTATTTTGTATTTAATAAAGGCGTAATTACGAGTGCATTTGCGATTGCGTAGTTGAGAGTACGACAAGCGGGTATGTTGGTTGTAGACTGGCCTTTAACGAAACCCCGATTTTCCTAACAAGTCTCCAGTTTTTTTATCCTGTGTGTGCAATGGCTATCTATACAATCATTAGTTGCTTAGGTCGCCTTGGAAGCAATACTTGTGTGTCAGTAAATAAAATATTACTCTTAAGTTAAGAATAACAACTGTTGCTTGTTCTTAGGAGGTTCAACCAAGAGAGAGAGAGAGTTGGAAGAGGGATTGTTTAAAAAATAGCGTCCTAGTGTGAAAGGGGGGGGGG
>CABEEJ010002476.1:72184-97058 GCA_901482245.1 Timema douglasi
CCCCCCCCCACTGCATGAAACCTGCCGCCATGTTTTTGTGAGAGGTATTCGCTAAACTTGCGAATGTAACTTTACATTAAATACAAAATGTCCCAGATTTTGCATGAGCTGTGTTGTTTTTTTATCGACCATTAAATGGCAAAGTCGTTGTTCCAGTTTCTACAGGAGCCGGGCAGGAAACTCAGACACACATTTTAAACTTGTTGCCCCGGGTAGTACTGCAGTCATCACACGAGAATGAACCTAGTCAAAACTGTTTTGACTTGCTAGTATGGACTGTATGGGTCGTAGGGGCAGAGGTAAAGAAACATGAATCATGGTTTAGATCCATACTCGTGGATGATTGATCTGGGAGGTCCTGTGACTCCATCCCGCGGTCCCTTGGCTTAGTGGTCAGGGAGACTGATGACCTATCTTTATTCCACCACGTGGTATCGTACCATACCTTAGACACCTCGGTCCCCTTAATAACTCAGCCAACTAAACAGTCAGGATAGTCGTTGAGCCACGGAATCGTTGTTGAAAAAATTGCTTCATTTTTCTAAATATATAGGTAATAGTTAAACAAGTATCTATTCTTTCTCTCTGCAATTTAAGATCAAATATGACCGAAGTGATCCCGATTGAAATTACTTGCTCCGGTCGACCAGAAAAATCTTCAAAGCGGACGGATACTGAGCTCTTTTTAGTAGATTTACAACTTTCATAAAACGCCCAAACTATCGTGAACCGACTATACAAGTCTAATGACACAATAAAATAACATTATGAAAGTGTTATCCTTTAGAAAGTTTACACAAACTAAAAGGTATTGAAGTAAAAAAAATGTAAATAATTCCCCAATAACAGAAGCTACTTTATAAATTTAGTAGTTTAATGTTTAAAAGCAGTCTGGGTTAAAGATTGAATTTAATTACTCTCTAATTAGGGATTACTGCCGTATTTAGGTTAAACTTAAACTAAAGTCATTTATGTAGTAAACAATACACTTGCGTTAATTAAGTTTATACCATTACCTTTGTTTACATAACTCCCCCTTTATGGCCATTAGTAGTGTTTGTTCATTGAGTTGTTCTATCAAAAGGTTAAATACCAGATATATATGGAATGAAAGTTGGTAGTGGTTTGTTAACATCTCGCCCGCTGTCAAGAAATGTAAAACTCAAAATATACACAACAGCAATGGTCCCATCCGTAGTTCTCCATGGTTCCGTGACTTAGGTCAGGTTTCACAGTCACACTTGGTACGTCTCGGGTCTAGCCCTGTACTGAATACCTGACGGCACCTGTCCAGACCAGGATGGAGAGGACATTTTGATATGGGATTTAGCCTTATCCCTGTCTTGAGCTAGTTCTATCCAGTCCACCTCACTACACTCTATCCCTATCTTGAGCTAGTTCTATCCAGTCCCCCTCAATACACTATATCCCTATCTTGAGCTAGTTCTAACCAGTCCACCTCACTACACTCTATCTCTATCTTGAGCTAGTTCTATCCAGTCCACCTCATTACACCCTATCCCTATCTTGAGCTAGTTCTATCCAGTCCACCTCATTACACCCTATCCCTATCTTGAGCTAGTTCTATCCAGTCCCCCTCAGTACACTATATCCCTATCTTGAGCTAGTTCTACCCAGTCCACCTCATCACACTCTATCCCTATCTTGAGCTAGTTCTATCCAGTCCACCTCACTACACTCTATCCCTATCTTGAGCTAGTTCTATCCAGTCCCCCTCAGTACACTCTATCCCTATCTTGAGCTAGTTCTATCCAGTGCACCTTACTACACCCTATACCTATCTTGAGCTAGTTCTATCCAGTCCACCTCATCACACTCTATTCCTATCTTGAGCTAGTTCTATCCAGTCTACCTCATTACACCCTCTCTATCTTGAACTAGTTATATCCAGTCTACCTCACTAAACTGTATCCCTATCGTGAGCTAGTTCTATCCAGTCCCCCTCACTACACTATATCCCTATCTTGAGCTAGTTCTATCCAGTCCACCTCACTACACTCTATCCCTATTTTGAGCTAGTCCTATATCTGTTAATGTAATTAAAGGCGTAAAGCCTGGATGGGTAGTAGGATTCAGTTAAAATAATAATTTAAATACTAGGATAATAGATGATCGAGGTTGCACGATGGTCTCAAGTACGATCCTTTGAAAAGGTTGTGGAACACCGATGTAGGTATTGCTTTGTTCCAGTTTTCTTGCGACAGTGTGTATACCTTGTCGACATTTCCGAGTTCATTTGTTTGCTATTGAATACATCAGAGGGCCGTTAAGGTGGATGGGTCGTAATGTTTCTAATAGTTCTCCCTGGCGGTTGGGGGACGTACCACTTGGTCTGAGTCATCCTGAGCCTGCAGTCCCGTCATGATCCTGGCAGCAGGAGTGGTGGTCCTTGGACTCGTCCTGAGGGCCGGAGGTCACTTCTACCCCCACCTGCTCTTTCCTCACGCTCACCACTCTCACCACTCTCACCACTCTCACCAATACCCTCACTATCCTCACTATCCTCACTATCCTCACTCCCCTTATTCCCCTCACTATCCTCATTCTCCTCAATCTCCTTATTCTCCTCAATCTCCTCACTATCCTTATTCTCCTCATTCTCCTCAATCTCCTCAGTCTCCTCAATCTCCTCAATCTCCTCAATCTCCTCAGTCTCCTCACAGCCAACAACCAGGTAATTATGTTTCTAATTAACGGAACTCTCCAGTGACAGGACCGACTATCAGCAACTTACCAACATAAGACTGTTATAACAGGGTTATTTGTGTTTAGTGATGGACCAATAGCTGTTATAACAGTGTTATTTGTGTTTAGTGATGGTCCAGTAGCTATTATAAGTGTTATTTGTGTTTAGTGATGGCCCAATAGCTGTTATAGTGTTATTTGTGTTTAGTGATGGTCCAATAGCTGTTATAGTGTTGTTTGTGTTTAGTGATGGCTCAATAGCTGTTATAGTGTTATTTGTGTTTAGTGATGGCCCAATAGCTGTTATAACAGTGTTATTTGTGTTTAGTGATGGTCTAATAGCTGTTATAGTGTTGTTTGTGTTTAGTGATGGCTCAATAGCTGTTATAACAGTGTTATTTGTGTTTAGTGATGGTCCAATAGCTGTTATAGTGTTGTTTGTGTTTAGTGATGGCTCAATAGCTGTTATAGTGTTAGTTGTGTTTAGTGATGGATCAATAGCTGTTATAGTGTTGTTTGTGATTAGTGATGGTCCAATAGCTATTATAAGTGTTATTTGTGTTTAGTGATGGCTCAATAGCTGTTATAGTATTGTTTGTGTTTAGTGATGGTCCAGTAGCTATTATAAGTGTTATTTGTGTTTAGTGATGGCTCAATAGCTGTTATAGTATTATTTGTGTTTAGTGATGGTCCAATAGCTATTATAAGTGTTATTTGTGTTTAGTGATGGCTCAATAGCTGTTATAGTATTGTTTGTGTTTAGTGATGGTCCAGTAGCTATTATAAGTGTTATTTGTGTTTAGTGATGGCTCAATAGCTGTTATAGTATTATTTGTGTTTAGTGATGGTCCAATAGCTATTATAAGTGTTATTTGTGTTTAGTGATGGCTCAATAGCTGTTATAGTATTGTTTGTGTTTAGTGATGGTCCAGTAGCTATTATAAGTGTTATTTGTGTTTAGTGATGGCTCAATAGCTGTTATAGTATTATTTGTGTTTAGTGATGGTCCAATAGCTATTATAAGTGTTATTTGTGTTTAGTGATGGCTCAATAGCTGTTATAGTATTGTTTGTGTTTAGTGATGGTCCAGTAGCTATTATAAGTGTTATTTGTGTTTAGTGATGGCTCAATAGCTGTTATAGTATTATTTGTGTTTAGTGATGGTCCAATAGCTATTATAAGTGTTATTTGTGTTTAGTGATGGCTCAATAGCTGTTATAGTGTTATTTGTGTTTAGTGATGGTCCAATAGCTATTATAAGTGTTATTTGTGTTTAGTGATGGCTCAATAGCTGTTATAGTGTTATTTGTGTTTAGTGATGGTCCAATAGCTATTATAAGTGTTATTTGTGTTTAGTGATGGCTCAATAGCTGTTATAGTGTTATTTGTGTTTAGTGATGGTCCAATAGCTGTTATAACAGTGTTATTTGTGTTTAGTGATGGTCTAATAGCTGTTATAGTGTTGTTTGTGTTTAGTGATGGTCCAATAGCTGTTATAAGTGTTATTTGTGTTTAGTGATGGCTCAATAGCTGTTATAAGTGTTATTTGTGTTTAGTGATGGTCCAATAGCTGTTATAAGTGTTATTTGTGTTTAGTGATGGCTCAATAGCTGTTATAGTGTTATTTGTGTTTAGTGATGGTCCAATAGCTATTATAAGTGTTATTTGTGTTTAGTGATGGTCCAATAGCTGTTATAGTGTTATTTGTGTTTAGTGATGGTCCAGTAGCTATTATAAGTGTTATTTGTGTTTAGTGATGGCTCAATAGATGTTATAGTATTGTTTGTGTTCAGGGATGGTCCAGTAGCTGTTATAACAGTGTTATTTGTGTTTAGTGATGGCCCAATAGCTGTTATAACAGGGTTATTTGTGTTCAGTGGTGCCGTATGGCCCGGCCCCCTTGGTCCCGGTGATTGTGCCTCCACCCGTCATTGGAAGGCCACCCCCTCCAAGTATGAGTGGTGCGTCCGCCCCATCTCTTGGGGGCAGCATGCAGTCCCAAGGAAACAACATGGGAAGACCGAAGAAGGGCCAACAAGGAGTGGGCCCCACCGGGGGTACCGGGTTCTTGCCACCCTTGAAAAATTCTCAGAATTGGGGAATTAACGGGAACCGTTGTGAGAACAGTCCGTTGGAGTGTAACAAGGGCGGGTGCATGGTGGAGGCAACAGTTATACATGGCTTCTGCTGTGGCTGTGCCAAGTCTCAAGGTGGGTGCATGTTGGCAACAGTTATACATGGTTTCTGCTGTGGCTGTGCCAAGTCTCAAGGTGGGTGCATGTTGGTAACAGTTATACATGGTTTCTGCTGTGGCTGTGCCAAGTCTCAAGGTGGGTGCATGTTGGTAACAGTTATACATGGCTTCTTCTGTGACTGTGCCAAGTCTCAAGGTGGGTGCATGTTGGCAACAGTTATACATGGTTTCTGCTGTGGCTGTGCCAAGTCTCAAGGTGGGTGCATGTTGGCAACAGTTATACATGGTTTCTGCTGTGGCTGTGCCAAGTCTCAAGGTGGGTGCATGTTGGCAACAGTTATACATGGTTTCTGCTGTGGCTGTGCCAAGTCTCAAGGTGGGTGCATGTTGGCAACAGTTATACATGGTTTCTGCTGTGGCTGTGCCAAGTCTCAAGGTGGGTGCATGTTGGCAACAGTTATACATGGTTTCTGCTGTGGCTGTGCCAAGTCTCAAGGTGGGTGCATGTTGGCAACAGTTATACATGGTTTCTGCTGTGGCTGTGCCAAGTCTCAAGGTGGGTGCATGTTGGCAACAGTTATACATGGTTTCTGCTGTGGCTGTGCCAAGTCTCAAGGTGGGTGCATGTTGGCAACAGTTATACATGGTTTCTGCTGTGGCTGTGCCAAGTCTCAAGGTGGGTGCATGTTGGCAACAGTTATACATGGTTTCTGCTGTGGCTGTGCCAAGTCTCAAGGTGGGTGCATGTTGGCAACAGTTATACATGGTTTCTGCTGTGGCTGTGCCAAGTCTCAAGGTGGGTGCATGTTGGCAACAGTTATACATGGTTTCTGCTGTGGCTGTGCCAAGTCTCAAGGTGGGTGCATGTTGGTAACAGTTATACATGGTTTCTGCTGTGGCTGTGCCAAGTCTCAAGGTGGGTGCATGTTGGTAACAGTTATACATGGTTTCTGCTGTAATTTGTGTTTATATATTTCAAGTGTGTGTGTGTGTGTGTGTGTGTGTGTGTGTGTGTGTGTGTCATTTACCATTTTACTGATATTAACTGGAATGGATGCCTATTTTCTCTTAAGTAACTTCCAGACCATTATGGTAGCTACAAATAAATGTTTTTATAAAGAAAGAGCTTCTATTCAAGGCCGTTGTCGGGAGGGGGGACTCAAAGGCCCCCCCGCCCCCCTCGAAATCTTATTAACAAAATATATATGGCTTTATTTATGGTTTTCAAACACTATCAAAATTGGGGTACTAATAAAAATTAAGGTATTATGTTACCATGTAAAGCACTTCAAAGAGATTCAAGTGGTTTTTTTTATATTTAGAATTTTTTCTAACCCCCGGCAACCTCCCCCTCCGCTCCCCCCTCTGAAATTACTGGCTGGCTACGGCCTCGCTTATATTAGCCTCTAATAGTAGCCTATTTAGTATTTAACGACATTAAAACGTCATAACTCTCTGAATTGCGCAAATCTCAGATTACTAATCATACTACCCACCCTCTTTATTATTCTCGTTATATTAGCTCCTTGATTAACTCGAACCTGTGACATAAAACTTAACAACCTCAAAACGCTAAAACTCACTCCGTGTCGTGAGAGAGCTGTACTGGACCGAGCGAAGATAGTGCCAACATTTGGCGGAGAGAGGGTGTCGTCTGGTCAGCCATAACGAACCCTTCAGTCATTTATTTCAGTTTTTTAGACCGGAACTGCTACGTACTTAGGGGTGTACCCATGCGGATATCGATTAATCGTTATTGGGCCGTTATTATTGTATCATCAGCAATTAATCATAATCGACGATTTTAAGAAAAAATTTAAAGCAAAATTTTCTAGGTAGGAGTTTAGTGATCAAAATTACAACAAAAAGACCCACTTACACATACACACGGCATCTAGGTTGGGGGCTACGCAAAGATTACATAACCAGATAAAGAACTATAAGTGCATATCGTCGATAAAACTAACAATCTAGTTCCAACTTTCACCGGCTATGCAAAGATTAATCAAAGCTTTAACTGTTGGTTTTCAAATCAAATTTTTTTTTTATTGATTATATTAACTGTTATCATTCTCTTAAGCATAATATGCCCCCCAATAGTTATTAATAAATAATCGATAATCGGGAGGAATCGATGTAAATAATCGCAACATGAGCGATTATTTTAAACAATCAGTAATTGGTTTTACTGAATCGGTACACTTCTAGTATGTATTCAATTGTCCTTACGAGGCCGAGTCCAGACCCAATGCCCCACATAAATAATTCTGGAAGATTCGGGGATCGAACCAGGAACTTATGGATCTGTAGCCAAGAGCTCTGACCACTAGATCACGAAGTGGTTATAAATATGAATACCGCATGTCAAATAAACGCTACGATGGTTAGAAGCAAAGATCATTGATACATGGAGGTCATGTCGAGGGCGATATCTCTAGACACAGAGAAAGATTACACAAACCCAGTGAGTATCAAACTCTGGTAGACGTACCTTGGAGATTTATTGATTATTATAAAACATGGTTTAATGTAAGTGAATCTGATGAACAAATCATCTCAGATTTTGACATGTCGAGGACTTTTTATAAGCTTTATTTCGCTCTGTCCCGGCTTTGTTTAACTGACTTCTCGGGCCTGGTTAAAGTTTGGATCGACCATTTATTCTATACAAGATATCAAGGTGTTTTTTTTTTAGTTTCTCGATTAAATAAAAGGACTAAAAGAGGGTAAATTGGTAGTGGCATGGCCCAGAAAGTGCTACGCTGCTGTTTGGGGAATACTCCTAGGGTCCATCTGTTGTGAGATGTCACTTGGAGTTTGAAGGAATGTTCCCTTGTCAACTCACACCATGCTGTTTGGGGAATACTCCTAGGGTCCATCTGTTGTGAGATGTCACTTGGAGTTTGAAGGAATGTTCCCTTGTCAACTCACACCTGCTGATTTGTATTCAGATCGCGTCCCCTTCGCGTGTCCGGCCACGGTTCCGTGTCCTGAAGATCTAGACGAGCTGTGCCTGACCTACGAGGACATGATGAACTGCTGCTGCTACTGACCAACAGTCGGCAACCTGCAGGGGCAGCCTCCAGGTGCAGTACTGGAATCTGTCTACAACATTTCTGAGGGCTGACGTGCACGGAACTGTCAGTAGCTTTGTTTTGACAATATGGCCGCTCCGTTTCTGGTATCTTCCCGCAGTAAGAATTCTTTGTTAGGAAACTGGATTTCTCAAATTAGTCTTTAAAATATGCTTTAAATGTTACCAATACTAAACAAAAAAATTGTACAGGATATTAATTTGTAATAGACACTTATTTATGAATGACAATTTAATCCAGAAGTACTTACTTAGAGCTTATTAAAACAGAAACACATTCGGGGATAAATGGGATTAATTTATCTGGTCTTTGCTAGATTGTATTGGAACTAAGTTATATAACTATAGTTTGCTTTCAATCGTTTCATAATCAATCCAATAAGTTTTATTAAATTCAATCAATATCCAATTTAATAAAAGATCAAACATATTTTTCTCAATTACAATCGATATATTGTCAACATTTTTGACAAATTTAACTCTCGTGACCAGTAATGTATCCTCAAGATAAAAACAAAGTCGATATAAAGTAAATTTATATAGTATTGTGGTAAAATAAACATATTCTGGTATTTGTTTTATGTTACATAACTAATGTTAAGACAACATTTTACATCCATGAGATTTAACGAAAATTTGAAAATAAATCAAATCGTCTGATTTATTTACCAAGTATTTTACTAACCATAAAATACTCAAATTCAAGATTAGAATATAAATTTTATTACATGAACGTATGCATCAACATAGATTATATAGATAGATACACAGATAAACAGAGAAAATATAGATAGATAGATAGATTAATGTATGGATTTAACAATTCCTGTTTTTTCCTGATTCCGGGTTTTAAATGTTAACCATGACTTTTTTTTCTATCATCAATTTTGTTTCCTTAACACTCACAATTTAAATCTTTTTAAATATATCCAAGCTCTAGTGATTAAAACACGGTGTTTATTTATTTATTCATACCGAAATGTCCTGTATTTGCACACACAAAAGATTGCTAGAATATAACTTGGTCGTTTTGAGTTATTGCCCTTTCGATACTTTTTCCGTACTCCAAATAGTTCAAACATCCAAAGGTCCAGGAGCTCACTCACATTCTAAACTTTGTAGTTGGAGCTACGTAGGTTGTTCATGACCCATGTTCTAGGTTAAAGTAAAAAAAAATCAAGCTCAAAGCCCGCTTAACCAAGGATCCCTGGTTTGATTCTCATATCCACGTTTAATTGTTAAACTAAATTAAAATATTTATAGTCGAATCCGCACGAATACAATCATGTAACTGTTGTGTACGAAGGAGTATACAGGGGGTCGAACTGTGGACTAGTCGTCTCAGCAACAGCAGTCCATCATGTAGTCGTAATCAGAGCAGAGCTGATCCCCATTAAGGGGACAGTTTAAATCTGGGTAGCACGGAACGGGCACACGGTCTGAAACAAACACGGAGACTTCATCATCTGCAGCAGAAATACCGTCTTTGAAATTATATTCTACAACAAACCAGTGGAATAAAGGCATCGGTCTCGTATTGTCTTGCTGGTCGGTAACACGAAAGGTGAGTTTTAAACACCGGCCGTACGTGATACGTTGTATCGAAATTAGTATGATAAAAAAAAGTTTAAAAAGATTTGGCACATTAATAAACAACTCTTGGCTTAGTGTTTAGGCAATGGCCTTCAATTTGTGTTTCAGGATTCACCCAATACCAGCGCTGTACACATCAACGCATAGTGCCTATATGAACCTAAAGATAAAACACACATTTTATATATTTTTAAACATAGCTATTTAGAATTCAGTTTAGGTTCTTAAAAATACAACATGTATGTTTTTATACGCTCTATGATTAGTGACTAAAACATAATTTTGCTTAAAAACCACGTGCATCAGAATATAATAGGTATATAGAGTGTGATGTTATAAACACGAAAGCAGTGGTTCAAAATATCCCGAAATGGTATGCCGAACGAAAATAACAAGTCCGAAATATCCTGGAAGGATACTAAGGGTAATTGCACAAATACAACAACATCAACTATAATTATTTTAACTACCGGCACTGTATTTACAGGCTAAGGACATCAGTCAATAAACAGCATTACTAGCAATAATGGACGATTCGTACCTCACCTTGAAGACTATATTTTAACGTAACTACACTAGTATTCATCTGGATATAATATGTTGGGACCCACCTGAGGGCCTGCCGCAACCGCAGCAGTGTCCGTGAATTACAGCAGGGTCCCTGCTGCAGTGATGGTCGGGACAGTCTCCTGGGCCCCCACAGGGGCGGTGACGGGAGCCGAAACTCAGCCAATTTGACCAGAAAACTGCCATCACACAAAACCGATACGGCATCAAAACACATATCAAAACTTGTTCCTAACATGGCTATGGCTCTGGTTATTATGTTCGTGGGACATACTGAAGTTTTAACGCTCACTATTCAGTATAAAAACATGAAAAACAAGACTAAACCCTTTCAATAGTATTCATACTAATCCTTTATTCCATCGTTTCTACTAAGTTTATAAAAAGTGTTTTAAAGCGCTCCTATCTGGATATAGTTGAATTAAAACCAGCTGCATATTGTGTTTAAGAAGTTTACCCTAGCTTTCTATTAAATAAGTTTTCTAAATGTTGGCTAAATTGTATGTTTACTATCTTTTAAGCACACTGATACTGGCTAAAACTTAAAAGTATAAATATTTGTTAGGATAATATTTATGTAAAACTCGCTCTAGATATGGGCACTTATAATCCATAAATGTATCTAAATATTTGTGAAGCTAAAGGCACTACTTAGGTAATTTATTGTTAGAGTTTGGAAAATGATAGCTATTATTGATTGCCACAATGGCATCTACAAAATATTATTTGTTTTTGTAATAATATTCTTCCCTTCTCTTGGATTATAACCTTATTAACGTATGGATCAAAGTAAATAAATACAATAGTTGTAAACACGTAATCTGATCTGAGAAAAGGAGAACGTCTAATAAATTGATGACTCTTCTAATCAGATTTGGGTGCAGACCATTTACACTATAGCTTAAAAAAAAATCATTCTACGGCATTGTTAGTTACATAAGAGACACACATATACATATCCATTAAAAGATTGTATTGGTTAAGTTAAAATTAAATAATTTTAAGTCACATATGACATCGTTGCCCAGAAATAACTGGTCTTTTAAACTTATTAATAATATATCCAAAATGTATTGTAGCTTGCTATACATACCCTGTGAATTAGGTTAGTCGAACAAATGTTGCCTAAATGACTAATTAAAACCAGTAGTCTTAGCATAAAATGGATGGCTGACATTTGTTGTGCCTAATAATAATCAAAACATTCTTTACTTTTTAGTAAAGGAAAAAATAGACAGTAACAACATGCATGACCTCAAAATCTAATTTGAAATTTAATTGTGATTTTCTAACAACTAAGTTATTATTATAACTTAACCTTAAAAACACATGATGTTCTTTATTGAATCAGGCTGAACCATTACACAAACACAATAACTTATTTTTAAGATAAGAAAAAAACAGCCTAATAGTTCTAACTTAAATTTAGTTACTAATCAAAATATAGACAACAATGTTAAAGATCTTAGAAACCAAAGAAAATGGAGTATCTTCAAGACATCTTTGAAATTATATACGTAAGTAGGCCTTTTAGACACACACTAATTCTGTTTCGTGCACTGCGTCATCTCATCCATGAAAATATGCAGACAGTCCAAACAAGTAGTAAGACGCGAAGAATGGAAAAAAACGAGCCATTATTATGAGGCTACAATTTCGAAACATTTGACAAGAAAAGTAACGTAGGCCTTAATTACTAGCACCTATGACTGTTTGAAAACAATTAATTTATACTGATAAAAAAAATAGATAACGTTTGTGATTACTTTTTTTTTGCTCCAAACAATATTTTTGAATTGAGAAATGCCACCTGGACACAGGAAATCGAACCCGGGACTTTTGGCTTTGTAATAACTTGGCTATTTAATCCATTATAGTATTTTTTTAAAGCTATTCATTTTCTAATAATATACCAATTGACTGGACTCAGAGCTGCAGTAAAATTAAATATGTGTTATTTTGTTAGAGAGTTACCCGCCTCGGTGGCGTAGTTAGCTAACGCGCTTGTCGTGTTGAGCTCGACTGCTGAGGACGGGGAGATCGAGGTTCGAATCTCGGTCAGGTGAACTGGGGGCGGTTTTTCCTAAATGGTTTTCCACTCTCCCTCCACGCCAATGCAGTTTCACTTCCTCTAATTCAACCTTCCCAAATCCTAATCAAATAGCGTAATTAGTACTTAAAAGCGTATAACCCGAACGAGTAGTAAGACGCGGTGCTAAATATTATTATTATTATATTGTTAGAGAGTTGGTATATTTACATCTTGGCTCCCTGGAGACGGTAACTGTGTCTGGAGACGTTGTCGCCACTTGCAGGAATAGCAGCAGGAGTAGAGTTGCCGCTAGATACACAGCGACAGTCCGGGGAGAGGCTGCCATTGTCCACCGCACGGATACAGGATACTTTCACACCTTGATTAGACAAACATCTTCGAACGTTCATGTTTCAACCCAAACATAAGATGGGATAGAAGATAGCATGCGTTAAGATACGTGTCCTGGCCGAATAAATAAAATACCGCCCCAGTAGATACTTTTAGTTTAATTCTTCATTATTGGTAAAATTAACCGTTCTTTTGTAACTAATGGGCGTTGCAGAGTTTGAACGAGACATTTTCCCCTCAATTTGAAAAGTTCTGTTCAAAGTTAACTACACTCATGGCAGATATTTAACAACCGAGGGCATCTCCAAGTGTAGAAAATTAAAATAAACTTGTCTAAAGAAGCAATATTTGGTTTATGTTAGGTTGGCCTTCTTGCATTAGGCTCTGCTCAAAAAGTGGGCTTACCAGTAGGTGCTCCAAGCCTTCGACTCTGATTCCTCAATTTTTCTATTCTCTGGGTGGTATGCAAGAACGTTAGTGAATGCTTAGTGTGGTCCCGAGAACCTGAGATGACGCAAGCAAACCCACGCTGGTGTCCACCAAGTCAAGCTCTTGCACACGGCCCTCTGACTCCTTCAAATTTACTGAGATAAAATACTCCACTAGAGATTATACGAAGCTCCTTTAGGGTTGTGAATGTATATTTGAATAAATTTGTCGAACAAGATTCAAACATTGGTCCCAAAAAATAAAAATAAATGATAAGGTTAAAATTATATACTTACTATAATATATTTGAAGCTGTAGTTGGAGTTGGCACATTTTTACCGACTTAGACTCAGACTCCCAGGGCACCCCTATATTCTGAATGAACCATCTCGAGCATATCGCAAATGAGATAGAGAACACGCTCATTCCTGGAGGAGCGCCCCGGGTATTTTTAATTACACGACCACAGTGATACTGGGGTACAATCTGTTCATTGTAGCTTTCACCTTTTCTCACAGTTGAGAAATCTCTAAAAATTCCTGCCTCGAAAATCTTATCAATTGCCATTTCGACAAGTTGACGTGGAATACTGACTTCACTCGGGGGAATTTATTATAAACATATTTTTGTGAAGAACAAAAATCAAATAACTTTTACAACAAACAAATATATTGTTTTGCTATCAACATTAATAATACGTTACTCTGCGTGTTTTACAGGAGAGGTGGATGGACGAACACAATATGGCTGTTACGATAAAAAGATCACAGTTCACACTGCCGCCACTGGACAAAGAGGTAATGGCTGCCTCTTTAAAGAAAATCAATCGCTAACACCCAATCCCCTGACCTAGGTTTCATTCTATCGGAACTAATCAGGAAGGAGTGTGAAACGTGCATCAGGCAGCCATTACCTCTTTGTCCAGTGGCAGCAGTGTAGAGTGTGAACTGTGTTCTTCTTTTCATCGTAACAGCCATGTTCTATTAGTAACTTTTCTATTGTCAAAATAAGGTTAGTCCATTTTTTGTTTGGTTTTTAGCACCCCTTTTTACTACCATTCGAGTTGTACGTATGTTATGCTAAAGTAATGAGTATGAAGGTTTAATTTGGATAAAGTGTACACACATTCGCGCAGAGGGAGAGTGGTAAATAATTTAGGAAAAACCGCCCCCAGTCCACCCGACCGGGGTTCGAAGCTTGATCTCCCCATCAACGGCAGTCTAGCCTAGTGAGAGAGTGACGCCATGAACCATGTGGCCACCGAAGCAGGTTTCAGATTATCGAGTATCAAACTTACCGGCGCCGTCAGGAGATGTTGGACCGTCTCTCCCTCGAGGGATACTGGCTCCTCTCGCCGTGCCATCATCTTGTGATTGTCTCCGTGTTATCAACAGGTTAATTGAGGGGGGCTATTAGGGGCTGTTTGGGCCCTTAATGAGGCCGGGAAATCACCCCAAGGTCGTCTGGCCGCTTCAGAGGGGATCATAATAGCTTCTTTTCAGACTACAGCCACACAAACTAACTTGGGTGAAAAGGATGTGGAGGGTGAAATTTGCGGGACAGCTCAGGCATTATGCTAGTTTTCACTCATCCCAGGTGGTTTCGCTGAGATTAGTTTTGTGCGGTGTTTTTATATCCTCACTTAAGACGAATGCTGGTTCATATAAATACCCTCCTCCTTTCATAAGCCTTAGATTGTCGCTGATATATATTAATTTATGAAACTGTGCTCTTTATGCATGGCTCCTTTTTTTTTACAGATATTAAACTTATACAACCTCTCAGTCGTAAGGCAAATAATCATTTTTCAAGCTACAGTACAGTTTTAAAAAAAACAACTAAAATATTTGTTTACAGTAAACACTGATAATATTTTACTATATTAGTTTTGTTATTTTATATTGTTAAATAAGGTTCTTCCTATGAAAGTAGATCTAGTAACGGTTATATCTGTCATAAGGTTTTTCATATGACAACTGTATTATATATATATATTATTACCCGCCTCGGTGGCGTAGTTGGCTAACGCGCTTGTCGTGTTGAGCTCAACTGTTGAGGACGGGGAGATCGAGGTTCGAATCTCGGTTGGGTGAGCTGGGAGTGGTTTTTCCTAAATGGTTTTCCACTCTCCTTCCACGCAAATTCGGGTTCACTTCCTCTAATACAACCTTCCCAATTCCTAATCCATTAGAGTAATTAGTACTTAAAGCGTATAACCTGAATGGCTAGTAAGACGCGGTGCTAAATATTATTATTATTATATTTTATTCCTACCCTCACCTGATGAAGCGTAGATTATAAACTCCTCAGTCGTGACAATGTTATGTGTAGTAAAGTAGCGCACTGTTCTAGCTGTATTGGTATCACACGTCTGATAACAGTTTGGGTGACCTACTTGCTTAAATAGCTTTCACCTACGACATCAACACTCCACTTGACAGCTGTGCGTAGGAACTGAGGTGTGAACACGCCTGTATATACAGCTGGAGAAGATGTTACTAATTCAGGGAAACAATTTCTCGTAAATTCTACAGTTAAATTTCCATAGAAAGAGCCTGATCACAGATGTATAAAAGCCTTGATGGTAGACATGAAAATAAGCGTGAGTAATAGCTATAACGTAAGAAACTATCTGAAATATACTTGATCAAGATTCACTCAGTGATACATTTATTTATTTTTATTTAGCACTGCGGTGACCTGGCGGTCTAGGGGTAAGGTGTCGGACTTTTGTGCTGGGGGTCCGGGGTTCAATCCTCGGTCCCGGCACAGATTTATCTGATTACCAAACCCTTCCTTCACCTCTGACAAGACATATTGTGAATGTGTGGAATGCCAGGCCTCCACCGTGGTTCGGATTCCACGTTAAACTGTAGGTCCTCCATTTCATCTCACAATCACCCTACCATTACACATTAGCGTAAGTGCGTACAGCCCGAACGGGTAGTAAGACGCGGTGCTAATAATAATATTTAGCACCACGTCTTACTACCCGTTTGGGTTATACGCTTAAGTACTAATTACACTAATGGATTAGGAATCGGGAAGTTTGAATATAGGGGAAGTGAACCCGCATTTGCGTGGAGGGAAAGTGGAAAACAATTTAGGAAAAACCCCTTCCAGTTCATCCAACCGAGATTCGAACCTCGATCACCCCGTCCTCGGCAGTCGAGCTCAACACGACTAACGTGTTAGCTAACTACGCCACCGAGGCGGGTCTCGATGATATACAAGTCGGTGAGGTTTACATGTGAACTACTTCTATTTATTTTCCCAGTAGCTTTAGCCGCCATATTAGCGAAAAATAAACATTAAAAAATGTGGGAAATAAGATTTGGTGACTCGTTCTTTAGTTATTCAAAATATTTATATATGTTCATTTTTCAAGTAAACTCGCTACTAACAAGGACTATGGTAAAATGTAATAAAACACCAAATAAAGGGTTTTATAAAATATATTTACAAACTTTGAAAATTATATATATTTACATACTGAATGTACATACAAAAATAGATATTTCAAAACATCAATAAAATCCCTTTTAAGTTTTATTTTCTAACAAGTTTGTACTACTATGTTTATTTGATTGGTGAACTCCTAATTGACAGCCGCAGATAGAACTACCACTTTTTAATCACTTGCCCACAAGCAAAGTACAAATTAAGATTTATGATGAAGGCTAGAATTACAAATATGCTAGAAATATCACAATTTTGGGTCAGTCGCTGAAATATATCTAGGCAACTTTCCTGGCAAGTCACTACTAGATATAGGCAATCTTCCTGGCAAGTTGCTACTAGATATAGGCAACTTTACTGGCCAGTCACTGTTAGATTTGGGCATTTTTCCTGGCCAGTCACTGTTAGATTTAGGCAACTTTCCTGGCCAGTCGTTGCTAGATATCGAAAGTTTTCCTGGCCAGTCGCTGCTAAATATAGGCAGTTTTCCTGGCAAGTCACTACTAGATATAGGCAACTTTACTGGCCAGTCACTGCTAGATATAGGCAACTTTCCTGACAAGTCACTGCTAGATTTAGGCATTTTCCTGGCCAGTCTCTACTAGATATCGGCAATATTTCCCACTCGCCTCATGTCACCGTGAGAGTCTCCTAGGAACATGCCCCACTGTTGTACCGAGGCAACAGTTACAAAGAGTCTCCCAGGAACATGCCCCACTGTTGTACTGAGGCAACAGTTACAAAGAGTCTCCCAGGAACATGCCCCACTGTTGTACCAAGGCAACAGTTACAAAGAGTCTCCCAGGAACATGCCCCACTGTTGTACCGAGGCAACAGTTACAAAGAGTCTCCCAGGAACATGCCCCACTGTTGTACCGAGGCAACAGTTACAAAGAGTCTCCCAGGAACATGCCCCACTGTTGTACCGAGGCAACAGTTACAAAGAGTCTCCCAGGAACATGCCCCACTGTTGTACCGAGGCAACAGTTATGGAGAGTGCTCCACTCGGAAGTTAGCTGAAACCCAGCTGGTTGTCGTTCTCGTCGATAACTCGGGGCAACGCTCTGAATACAAAGGCACACTGCACCTTGCACACATGGTCTCCCAGCACCGCAGCGTGGCTGAAGGACCGGGCCAGGGTGAAACAGTTGCCTATCTTCAGGGACTGGCAGATGGGCTGTAACAAGACAAAGAGTAGTAGTGGGGTCCATTTTCTGTGGTTTCATTCGTACTTGTATTTTGACTATTTGTAAATATGTTTAAAACTTGTAAAAGCAGAGATTTCACTTCCTCCCTCCATGCAAATGTTGTTTCATTTCCTTTAAATTCCACCTTCCTTTTACCAAGCCTAATTGTGTAGTTAAGTGTAGTAAGGTGTGTGGAATAAAGCAGAACATGTTCCAAATAATAAAGTTCCGGTAACTTTTTATCTCTAGGGTTAAGTTCACTAAATTTAGCTCAATGTGGTCGGGATGATAATGATTGAATTTAGAGTAAGAGTGCCCGCATTTGCGTGAAGGGAGAGTAGAAAACCACTTAAGGGGAAAAAATACTTCGGTACACCCGACCGGGATTCAAACCATGATCTTCTCGTTATCAGCAGTCCAGTCTAATGAGAGAGTTGACGCTTTGGAACCATTCGACCACCGACTGGTTTGTAGTTTGTCTTAACTATGTCAAGGTCCCGAATATACCAAGTGTTTGGAGAAATGTCATGTGTGACATGTGTCTCACCCCCTCGGTGGTGCAGGTGCACATGACGCAGGGGGAGATCCTCTCGGCCGACCCCACGTCTATGAGGGTGTGTCCGACAGTGCAGGAGAGCCGCTCCTTCCAGAGGTCTAGGTCCAGGGAGGGGATACTGGAGCACGGTACTCGGGGGTTGCTGGAAATAAAACACAGGACTAGCTCTATACCGGGGACAAACTGGTAGAATACAGAGATGAAGACATCGAGCGGCTGGATTCTAATGGCACGAGACAATCACACATACGTTCTTATACACCTCATTGTATTATTATTATTATTATTATTACTAGCACCGCGTCTTACTACCTGTTCGGGTTATATGCACTTACGCTAATGTGTAATGGTAGGGTGATTGTGAGATGAAATGGAGGACCTACAGTTTAACGTGGAATCTGAACCACGGTGGAGGCCTGGCATTCCCCGCATTCACAAGATGTCTTGTCAGAGGTGAAGAAAGGGTTTGGTAATCAGATAAATCTGTGCTGGGACCGAGGATTGAACCCCGGCCTCCAGCACAGAAGTGTGACACCTTACCCCTAGACCGCCAGGTCACCGACAACTACCAATAAATATGTATTCTTTATGCTCTTATGAATCAGTACTAAACACTATTCGTTGTAAACGTTGTAGACTCCAGTTAGCTGGGACTCACAGGAAGGGGTCGGTGAGGTCAAGCAGTGACCTCTGGATAGTGTTTATCTGCTCTCCGTTGTCGCACACGAGCCGGGACAGGGTGATCCTCCGGATGTCTGCCAGTTGCGCGTCCGTGAACCTCACCAGCGGGTCTCCACTTTCGTACCTGGGGACACAGTTCCAATAGGGTAGAGAAACGAGGACAACTTGCGGTCCGAGTTTCATAGGAAGGGCCTTTTTTAAAAAAAAATACAGCATTTCGTTGCGGTCTACATTGATAACATTTTACTATTTTATAATTGTTATTATATATATTGATTATATCTATCAAAAGTGACATTTGTAGATCACATTACTTGACTTATGAACACATGAAAGTAGATCTAGTAACTGTTCTAGCTATCAGGTAAGGTTCTTCCTATGAAAGTAGATCTAGTAACTGTTCTAGATGTCAGATAAGGTTCTTCCTATGAAAGTAGATCTAGTAACTGTTCTAGCTGTCAGATAAGGTTCTTCCTATGAAAGTAGATCTAGTAACTGTTCTAGCTGTCAGATAAGGTTCTTCCTATGAAAGTAGATCTAGTAACTGTTCTAGCTGTCAGATAAGGTTCTTCCTATGAAAGTAGATCTAGTAACTGTTCTAGCTGTCAGATAAGGTTCTTCCTATGAAAGTAGATCTAGTAACTGTTCTAGCTGTCAGATAAGGTTCTTCCTATGGACACCACACAGGATTTACTCAGTGGTGTTAAGATCAGGACTAAATATTAAATCATATGTTCACAATATTAGTTCACAATGTTTCACAAAGAAGACTCATTTGAATGTATGTCTCTATGACTACATCTCTCATTTAAAAAAATACTTTTATAGCAAATTAAAAAATAATGACAAATTTCGAAACAAAACTACTAAAATATATTAAATATTCTTGAAGCTGAATCATAAGTTTGAGTGTTTAAAAACCCTTAGAAATGGTTTTATTTCACAATCGATCGTAATATTTCATATGAACATTAATATGTAATGTGCCCTTTGTCAAGACTGAAAGTTTACTTTACATTGCTGCACTAAGACATAGTTTAGTGTGTTAAGGTCAAACTGACACCTTTCAGGGTAAACGAAGTGTACAAAAACATCTAAGAAAGGCAATAAACCAACATTTTAGCTGTTAATAATTTTACTGCCTCGTAATTGACAAAGCCAGATTTTTATTTCCCAAGCATAGTTATTAGCACAGCGTCTTACTGCCCATTCGGGTTATACGCACTTACGCTAATGTGTAATGGTAGGGTGATTGTGAGATGGAATGGAGGACCTACAGTTTAACGTGGGATCCGAACCACGGTGGAGACCTGGCATTCCTCACATTCACAAGTTGTCTTGTCAGAGGTGAAGGAAGGGTTTGGTAATCAGATAAATCTTTGCCGGGACCGAGGATTGAACCCCGGCCGCCAGCTCCAAGCATAGTCAAAGCTGATATCAATTCAAAGTTTTAAAACTTCTTGCGACCCTAATTAAATATGTTTATCTTGTATCACCGACTAACTATTTCATTGCCACCTTGAAGCTACTGATACTAACCAGAACCTGTCGCAGCGCCGGAGCAGTCTGAACTGGTGTCCGATGATACAGGCGAAGGTGGGGCCCACCACCCCACCCATGAGGGGTGTCTCGGACAGACCCCCGGGGAACAGGTCGATGTCGTCCACGTGAAGGTACAGTCTGCGCAGTCGTTCCACCACCGGCGAAGGTATCTCCTTCTTCAGGTCGTCAAAGTCCTTGGCTCGACTCATGTTGCAGAAGACCCGGTACTGGTTGTAACCCGGTAGACCGTGGTCTCGACCTTTGGGCAACAACGCCACATGTCACACATTATATTATATTTGGAAGAAGGTACAGGAAAGGTGGATAGAAACATATAAAAGGGGGACGAACACAATATGGCCTTTACAATGAAAAGAAGAACACAGTTCACACTTTACACTGCTGCCAATGGACAAGGAGGTAATGGTTGCCTCTTAAAGAAAATTGATCGTCACCGCCCAATCCCCCGACCCAGGTTTCATGTCACACATTGATAGATGTTAACTAACGTTCTTGAACCATCGTGGGCATGAAATAAAACCTAACGCTGGGACTTTGAATCATCAAATCCTGAAAGCTAGAGATTTGAGGATTTAAAAAATATATTTCATTAAAAACTTGAAAAAACATAGCATTTTGGAATTTTGAAGCAAAGTCAAAGCTTGTATTTTCTTTGTCAAAGCCAGGTTGAAGCCACGCCCCACTAGTGGCGAGTAATACCTTAACCGAGCTCACCTCTCTGAATGTTGATGGCCGCGAGGTCCATGCCAGAGTAGGGTGTGCGGGTGTTCTCGAACAGGTGGTTGGTCACCTCGGTGGTGATGAACTCGTCCAAGGTCTCCATGGGGGTCGCGGCCAGTCCCCGTATCAACTCCTCCACCATGTTGCCCTGATACAGCACCTCGGGGTTGAAGAACGTGTCCCTCAGCCTCACCTGGGGCTGTTTCTCCGTGTAGTCGGGGCCCATGCGTGCCAGGCCGGGGCGAAGCAAGCTGTGCCCGAACCTGAACGCGGCCGCCGCAAACTCGTTCACCAGCGTAGCGTCGCAATCCGCGTCATAGCCTGCACGTACAACATTAGTTCTCAAAGCTGATACAGCCAGGGATAGTAAGTGTGCGAGTACTTGTCAGGAGTGTGCGGGTACTCGTCAGGAGTGTGCGGGTATGCATCAGGAGCGTGCGAGTAATCGTCAGGAGCGTGTGAGCACTCATCAGGAGCGTGTGAGCACTCATCAGGAGCGTGCGCGCACTCGTCAGGAGCGTGCGAGCACTCGTCAGGAGCGTGCGAGCACTCGTCAGGAAGCGTGCGAGCACTCGTCAGGAGCGTGCGAGCACTCGTCAGGAGCGTGCGAGAACTCGTCAGGAGCGTGCGAGAACTCGTCAGGAGCGTGCGATCACTCATCAGGAGCGTGCGATCACTCGTCAGGAGCGTGCGAGCACTCGTCAGGAGCGTGCGATCACTCGTTAGGAGCGTGCGAGCACTCGTCAGGAGCGTGCGAGCACTCGTCAGGAGCGTGCGATCACTCGTCAGGAGCGTGCGAGCACTCGTCAGGAGTGTGCGAGCACTCATCAGGAGCGTGCGAGCGCTCGTCAGGAGCGTGCGAGCGCTCGTCAGGAGCGTGCGAGCGCTCGTCAGGAGCGTGCAATCACTCGTCAGGAGTGTGCGAGCACTCGTCAGGAGTGTGCGAGCACTCGTCAGGAGCGTGCGAGCGCTCGTCAGGAGCGTGCGAGCGCTCGTCAGGAGCGTGCGAGCGCTCGTCAGGAGTGTGCGAGTTCTTGAAAATTGGAATTTGAGTCAAATTTTGGTAGTTGTTCGGAACTCAAAAAATGTAATAGTCAAAATTTTCAGTTTTATCTCAAAAATATCAAGATTAACTTTTTTTCAGTGTTATTATGAAATTAGGCCGCTATGGTGGCGCTATAATTAGCACAAATATTGTTCTATATTGCTCTAACTCTAATAAAACTCTTGTTTCCTTTCAATCTGGATGGTAAGTAGACTCGGAGGGTAACGTTTGTTATAACGGGGCCCCGCATTCAGTAGAAGTTACAAGGGGTATCGTCCATATTCAATCAAGTAAACAATATGTAGTCGAATTGGAATTAAAACATCGCTATTCAAGTTTGATTAATACAGAGCAATACTTGCTCTACAAAAGATAGAGCTATATTTCTCCTTGCTCAAACCATCAACACAAATATACATTCTATATAATGGTAATGTTTTATCAAACAAAATGCGGTGACCTGGCGGTCTAGGAGGTAAGGTGTCAGACTTCTATGCTGGCGGCCGGGGTTCAATCCTCGGTCCCGGCACATATTTATCTGATTACCAAACCCTTCCTTCACCTCTGACAAGACATCTTGTGAATGTGGGGAATGCCAGGCCTTCCACCGTGGTTCGGATCCCACGTTAAACTGTAGGTCCTCCATTTCATCGAACAATCACCCTACCATTACACATTAGCGTAAGTGCGTATAACCTGAACGGGTAGTAAGACGCGGTGATGATGATAATAATAATAATAATAATTTCTTGGACTCAAATTTTTGTAATGCTGGTATACAAATTTAATGGGGTTTTAAAAGTTACTGAAACTAAACTTGTAGGATTAGAGGAGCTCACGATTCAAAGGACACTTGCCGTGGTAGTAGCCGTCAGACTGCAGGGTGAGTCCATGTCGATGTACCCCGTCCCAGCCAAACAGTCGGGGCAGGAACTCGTTGTAGGTCACGTGCTGGTTCACGGAGGAGAGGATCCGGCGCGCCGTCTGGTACAGCTTCTCGTCGCTCCAGTGGGGGTTCATGGCCGCAAGTGCGGTGGCCAGCCTGTTGTGCTCCCTCAGGTACAGGGTGTGGAGGGCCGTCAACCCGGGCTGCTCGCTCGCGCGCGCGTCACCTGACGCACACACACACACACGTCTTGTTTTTAAAAATACAAAACAATACAAGAATTTTTTAAATGACAAATAAAAATAACATCTAGAAAAAAGTAGGTTAAAACTATTGTTTTTGTCTCTGATTATTAATAGCAATAAATATAAATACAGTCCGATTTTAATATAGAGGACCTTTTATAAAACAGAAACATATTTTTTTCAGTTATCTTTGATAATATTTTACTATATTATTATTGCTAAAATATATATATATATATATATTAGAATATCTATCAAAGTGGCTGCTGTAGATCACATATGTGAAAAAACCGAGTAAGATGGAGGCATTTTACTAAACTGACCCGGACACCTGCTGGAAACAGTTGATGATGATGATGATGAGGAAAGGGTCTTCCTATAAATTAGATCTAGTAACTGTTCTACCTGTCAGCTAGGGTCCTTATTATGAAAATTGGTTTCTATTTAACTACAAGACAGTACCATAGGGAAACCTATTAACTTTTTGAGATAGACTACAGACTAGATCATACAAGATGGAGGACAATATCAGCTGACTTTCCCAGCGGTGTGGTCGTAAAGTGAGGAGTGCCGGAACGCAAGGTCGTAGCCACTCCAAAGTTGCAAGTGTGTGGGCGAGGGGGGAGGGGGGAAGAAGGACCTCCGAAGACGAAAAAATTTCACAAACATAAATTCTCCTAGAAGCTATTTGGAGCATTTTTTATGGTTACTAAGGCAGAAACTTACTTAGCGCACTTCGACTAAAATTCCAAGAATTTGCATTGAGCACAGTAAATTTCATCAGAATTTATTGATGCATGGTATGAAAGAAAGGTTTTAACATAATATTGATATAAAATAAATTAGTTAACTTAGAATTGCATAGTAATAAAAACGTTTGAATATTTTTTCCACAAAAAGCAGTGGCAGAACGGCTTTCCCGCTCCACTACTCCCCTGGACTTTCCGGTTTAAAAGGGACAGAGCTCACACTTTACACTGCTGCTACTGGTCGAACAAATCATTACTTCTCAAGACTGTTCCTGCACACAGTACAAATATCCAGGAACTAAATATTCTTCAGGATCAATTTTTTTGTCCCCTCATCGCTTCTTAGTACTTGTTAGGGTCATATGGATGTAACAATAATGATAATGGTATGCTCACGAGGAAGGTAGAAGTTTGAGTAAATACACCGGCATTTGCATGAAGGACGATAAAGAAATGATCTAGTAAAAGAAGCAGTTAGTCATATTCACTGACCTCTAGCCTAGCCCTGTCGAGCAGGGAACTATTAGGAGACATTCACTGACCTCCCCTGAAGCACACTTTGCTCCTGGACTTGCACTCAGGGTGCGTCCTAATCTCCGGCAGGAGCGGCCTCCCCCTGCCTGAGACCTGCGTCACGTTCATCTGTCCCCCGGAGGAGGTCCTCAGGGCACCCATCTCACACACGTCAGAGCCGTACACGAACGACGCGTCCACATATGCTGTCACTTGGTTCAACTGCTCTCTGTAACCTGTGAACATGATACGATACTTGTCTCAAAGTAACTGTGACAAGATAAGTGTAAGGAAGTGTTATATA
>CABEEJ010002476.1:97725-110365 GCA_901482245.1 Timema douglasi
GGGGGCAGGACCAAGGAAGAGCAACAAGTGTGCAAGTGAGAGGAGTGAGACTGGACAAGAGTAAGGGAGAGAGAATGACAGAAAACAGAGGACGAATGGAGATATTTTACGTAGACGGATCACAGGCTGTAAGAGATACATGAATATGATCATCATTAGTTAAATAAACGTGATGTATCTTAATTATGTTTAAAATTTATCTAAGCATGTATAAATGGGGATAATTATATTTTTAGATGAGAGCATAAGTTATAATATATCAGCTATATTGCTCTTCAAGTTGAATATTTCTCAAAATGGCTGTCTGTACCGGCGGTTCGAGGCCATATCCGAGTTAAGGGGTAACACATCCATCGCCAAACCTGCCCCACGCAAACACTCACCGAGGGTTAGCTGTCCCGGCATGGAGCGAGTCACCGGGATGCAGGTGGGCCTGCCCGTACTGATGTTTACCCGGGGGAAGTAAGGGTCCCCCTCCGGGACAGGGATGGGGAAGCATTCCGGATGGACGGTCTCCATCGAGTCGCATGGCTGACAGTCGAGGATAGATTCCCCGACAAACCCTGGAAACGTTTACATCGTTACATCCATACATCGTTACATCCATACATCATATAGACGAAAGACGCATCTTTAGGGCTCAGCTCTTTGAATCCACCAAATCTTTGAAGAAATTCGAGATTCGGCGGTCTGAACATTTTTCAGATTTGAGCTCCAATAAAATTACGTGCAAGCTATTTTTTCATCACTAGGAATCCAATTTTTTTAGAGCTACCATGATACTTTTGATAGTTCAGCCCAACATAGTTATATAACAAACTCTACAACCAGACCCCTGACCATTATTATAACACTTTACTGAATGTGAGCTCAATTTTTATATATATATATATATATGCATTTAGTTACAATTGATATTTTCTTTTGCAACAAAGGAATAAAGGTGAAAAAAATTCCCAATCGCAGATAAAACAGTCCTACCAATTTTGGAAAGTTAAACTTCAATATTTGTCACATGTTATAGGAACATATATTGTCTAGCACAGAGGGTGTTATTTCACCCCTATGACTCACCCTTGTTGACTGGCGTGTGAGTGAGGTCATGGTCCAGTATCTGAGCGAACTGCATGAACATGAGCGAATAGCGGACATGAGGCTTGCTTGTGTCTGGATGAACACTCACAGATATCAGCCTCGGGCTGGGGAGGGGTTTCCCTGTCACGGACATGGCCCGGGGACTCCCCACACCTGGAACCAAGCAGACATTGCAACCGATACTAGGGAACAGCAGAGACATTGCTACCAACACTTAGAAATATATACTTGTGGATCTCAAGAGGATTCAGGTTCATTACATCACTATCGCAATCAGTACTCACCATCATGGTACACCGGTGGTTGTATGATATTAGACGACTATCAGTACTCACCATCATGGTACACCGGTGGTTGTATGATATTAGACAACTATCAGTACTCACCATCATGGTACACCGGTGGTTGTATGACATTAGACCACTATCAGTACTCACCATCATGGTACGCCGGTGGTAGCAGCCGGACAAAGGCCCTCAGTGACTTGCCGAGCTCAGGTGACCGGAGGTTGTTGCACCAGCCGGTGATGGTACGGTAGCGACTGGTGTGGTCGCAGGGCAGCGTCTGCTCATCGCACCGGAACACCCGCGGTATCTCCACCGTGTCGGAGAGGTCGATGTTGGGGAGCACAGCCACCAGTTCCCTGAGACTCACCCGGGAGCTGCGCGCAGACTCCAGGTCCTGGAGCTGACTGGAGACATTAAGACATTCCGCAGACAGTCAGAATGTTCCTGTGTCGCGGGTCAATGAGTTCTCCCTCCACCTAGCTTATAGACGCAGGTGAGGGGCGGAGTACTGGGAGAACGCGGCAGTTAGGTCGGCCATGTTCACTTAGGGATGCGACTCTTGGACGCGCCATATTGCTTTTACTCAGGACATCAGTTGAACAGGGATAGCGGGAGAACGAAAGGTAGAGTGTTACTTATTATTATGATTGGCGTTTATAGGTTTGTTAACCCGCCTCGGTGGCATAGTTGGCTAACGCGCTTGTAGTGTTGAGCTCGACTGCTGACGACGGGGAGATCGAGGTTCGAATCTCGGTCGGGTGAACTGGGGGTGGTTTTTCCTAAATGGTTTTACCACTCTCCCTCTATGCAAATGCGGGTTCACTTCCTTTAATCAACCTTCCCAATTCCTAATTCATTAGCTTAATTAGTACTTAATGCGTATAACACGAACGGGTATTAAGACGCAGTGCTAAATATTATTATTATTATAGGTTTGTTGATACAATGATGTCTTATATATATTACAGATATATTATATAGTTAATAATAATAATATAATAATAATAATAATAATAATAATAATATTTAGCACCGCGTATTACTACCCGTTCGGGTTATACGCTTTAAATACTAATTACTCTAATGGATTAGGAATAGGGAAGGTTGAATTAGAGGAAGTGAACCCGCATTTGCGTGGAGGGAGAGTGGAAAACCATTTAGGAAAAACCACCCCCAGTTCACCCGACCGAGATTCGAACCTCGATCTCCCCGTCCTCAGCGGTCGAGCTCAACACGACTAGCGCGTTAGCCAACTACGCCACTGAGGCGGGTATTTTATATAGTTAGTTGTACAACCAATGTACCCGTATGTAACTAAGTAAAGCTCCATCTAGAGACTCCGTAACCATAAGGTGCGTAGTACTCTGTAATAGATCGACTCCACAGTAACAGATAGCACTGTCTACAGAGCGCTTATTTATAAGAAGTGTACCCACATTTTCATAAAGGGAGAGTTAAAACCCATTCTGGTTAAAAAAACACCCTCAGTACACCTGACCGAGATTCGAACCTTGATCTCGCTGTCATCAGCAGTCTAGTCTACTGTGAGAGTAGCGGCTTAGACCATGCGACCACCGAAGCGGGTAACAAGCTCATGGGAACTATTTCCCTCGCAATGGGTGATGTAGGATTACCTCTGCAGGTAACTGCTGACGAATCTCGCAGAGGCGAACTGCAGCAGGAGGGAAGTGTTGGCGATCTCCTGGGCCTGTCTCTTGGGTCGGTTGAAACCGAACGCTGTCCCCACCGGGGATAGAGGGTCTGCCACACGCTCTGAGAACACCAAGGAAACATCACCTCTACGTCGCTCACTTTGCCTAGATCTCGGGGTCGGCTATTTGTGGGCCGAGGAATACAATACCTTTCAAATACAACTATTAAACATTTTCTTTTGAATGTTGGATCCAAACTAGAATCCTAGAATCTTTAAAAAATAATATACACTTTTAGTCAAGGTGAAAAGATTTTTAAAATAAATATATATATATATAATTTTTAAAGTTGTTTAAAAGCTTGGTGTCACCGACAAAAAAATGCTATTTTGTTTGAGATGTCTATTTTACATCAAAAACAACAAATAAAACACTTTAATGAACATTAATTTCTTTTTTTGGTGTGTAAACAAAGGTTATTTGGATATATAACATAAACATTGAAAAGGGGAAAAAAGGGGAGGGCCTACATTTTTAACATAAAACTTAGCATCAAAGTTCATAATTAAAACCCAACAAATCACATGATTATGTTATTTTCTGGGTACGGGAGAAGAAGACGATTTATGTACCCCGAGCATTACATATATATTCCGTTCGCGATAGGTTTTTACCTGATGACAGTTCGAAAATCATATGTTTAGGTTTTGGGTTGCCAACACTTGTAAAAGATCACAGTTTTGTTATAAATGTAAAGATCTTTAATTACCTGTTATATATTACATTTAAAATAACGTAAACTTAAGTTTTATCATACTATTTCATTTTTTTTAAATAATTTCTTTTTATCCAACTTGAAACAATATTTTAAACATAATTAAAAGTACTTATTTTTCGTTTTGGAACGTTACTGATTCTGTATAATATAGTGCATACATCAATACCTTCTAATACAGGCATCGTATTTACTTGGAAAAGAGAAAATTGTTGTCATTTTTTTATTTACATACAATAAATGATTTTATGATTATTTTATCTTATTTTGAAATATTTAACTGAATAAAGTATTTTCATCATCTGCGTGTCTGCATCATTGTAAAAAACTTGTTTACCGTTATGTTCAATCACATGGTTTAGATTCGTCAGTCGCCATTTTGAAGCTATGTTCGTTAGAAGTTTTTGTGAAAGTGGTGTTAATTTTTTTATAAGTGTAATAAAACTATAAATAAACTTTGTGTCCGACCTCAAATAAATATATAAATAATATTGGCCTAAGCTACCGTGGTTAACTATCACATTAATATATTACCAACTGTTTTCATTACAGTCATCCAAAGTGATAGATGTCAGCTGTTGGCGTAGTGATATATTAGGGATTACTTCTAGTAACATTTCGAGCTGTCATCCAGGTAAACTTAGCTCGTGAATGAATAACAGTATGATTTTGGTATGAAGAACAGTAAAAGTTAGTTACTAACGTTACTAAAACCATTTTATTATATTCATGTATCAAGTCATGTTATCTGAAGCTGTCACCTATAAAATCACACATATAATAAAGTGAAATGTTATCAATGTTGGGCGCAAATAAATATGTTAGAGTTCTCTCTAGTGTTCTTACAACCAAAATCGGGGTATTGCTGTGTGTTTTGTTGTGTTTTAACTGTGAACTTTGAGGCCACAGTTTTCTGTTAGGTTTGTACGCCTTGCTTTTCAATCCTCTCTTCAATGTTCAATTTAATTCCTTCTTTTTTTTGTGTGATTTTGTTATCCTCCCAACAACACTATCAAGTCAAGATCAAAATTGTATTCAAGATACTTTTTTTGAGATGTTTACAAATCTCTCGAACACCAGAGGACTGGAGCGCCCCAATCCTAGTTATTGGAGCGTATGTTACTATCCTTGGCAGAGTTGACACGAGGCTTACTTTGCTCCCACAGGTCGATCTCCGTCTGGAGGACTCTACTGACATCCTTCTTGGCCCGGGCCATCGCGTCGGCCAAGAGGGAGCTCGACACTGAGAAGTGAGGGATCGTGGTGCTCCAAGGGGTCAGCCCCATGCGCTGGATGACGTCGTCTGAGCACCGGGACATGGCGTTCCTGGAACATTGTAAACTGAAACTCAAGGGGGCGTTCCCTCGGCAAGGATGGGTGCTCTAACCGTACAAGGAGGGGAGGGGGAGTTATCTTTGGTGCAAATTGACTGGAGGCTATGCTCGTTCCTAAATTATGTTAGGATTCATTCTCTAAGCTTAGAAAGAGCCCACTAAACGCTCCGAATTAAATAATAAAAATATATAACCTCAGTTGAAGGATAGAGACACAAAAGGACGACAAAATATCCACTACTTTCTAATTTGAATTTTTATTTTTTGTTTCTTACTACCCATTCAGGTTGTTCGTACATGTATCATTCACACTATTGTGGTAGTTATGAGAAAGGTTCAATATGGAGTAAGTGTACTCGCATTTGTATGGAGGGAGAGTGAAAATTTGGTAAAAATAGACCCCTGAGTATGGCCGATCAGGATTCGAACACCAATATCTCCATCTTCGGCACTCCAGTCTATTGCAAGAAGGACGCCTTGGACTGCATTTAATCGAAGATCGAGGTTAAATGTAGATTTATATCATCATTTAAAAGAGAAATATACTTACAAAAATGGGTCTTTATCCAAAAATACTGACGGTTGGACTTCATTTATATTGTCAGAGTTGTCACAAATTATTCTCGCCAAGGTCACTTTGCGGAGTTCATTCAATTGAGCTGTAGAGATGAAAAAAAAATAACTTTACAAAGTTTTTAAAAAAATCTTACATTTCACTTCTAGTCCAAATAAGTATTTGACAGAGAAGAATTCCTTTGTTTGTACATGTCCATAAAAATATTATGAAGTAATTATTTATAGTAACAACAAAAAATTGATGGATTTAATAGACCTTGAAAGGCCGTAACACTTGATATAAAAATGAAGGCTCAAAAGGTCATACTAAAAACAAAGCATGATATTTTTGTGGGTGCACTGAGCCCCTTTTTTTTATTCAAACGAGAGAGTATAAAACTGACAAGAAAATGGGGAAATTTTTGGTCTTAATACAAATGTAAGATAGAACTACATATAAAGAGATCGTCTCTCAACCTCCACCCCCCCCCCCTCCCCCCGATAACACCTTACTTACTAACTTAGGTAGGTAATACATCTCCAACCAAACATCACATCTTAGTCCGATTTTTTGAAATCTACTTTTGAAAATAGTATATTTGAGAGCAGAGGAACTGTTTTAGCACATTTCAAAAAAATACAACAAAATTTAAATGAGAAAATTTGTAAACTTGTTCCAAATTTTACTGTTGTCAAATGAAAGTCGCGTGTAACCGCAGTTTGATAATATTTGTGGTTCAAGTGTAATCTTGAAACGTATTATTCAGACCATTTATGAGATTTAGCACCCGGTATCGTGATGAGCTACACGACATCACAAGCCCGCCTGGTAGTTCACGGCTCACCTAGAGTTTTGTTGGTGACTGTATTTGTAAAAAAGGAGAAGGGAATACTTGCCCTTGGTGAAAGAGGACGGTGGGAGGTCATTCTCGTACCAGTAGCGGTCCCCGAGACGGAGGTAATGAAACTGACGACCGAGCAGACAACCGAACGTGGGCCCCACCACGGAACCTTCCGTCGGAGTCTCGGCCAGACCTCCGGTGAACAGATCAATGTCTGAAACATTTCTGGATAGTGAAAATGTTCAATGTCAATTCTATGTTCGAGTTAACTTCATAGATAAATATAACCTATGTATGAAATAAAGTGCATTGTGTTATGCTGATATTTTACTAATACATAAAATTGTAGCTACAGTAGCCCCATGGCTTCTTTGGTGCCGACTGACATCTCACAGCTGACAGCTGACAGCTTTGAAACGTTAACAGACCAAATTATGTATCCCTACGCCGAACCATATGATCTGCAAAAAATGTGTTTAGCAGCTGTCACTTCCGACAGTCAAAATGTAGGTATATACCTAAATGTTGACTGTCAGAAGTCAGCTGTGAGCTGTCAGTCAGCACCAAAGAAGACATAGGGCTACTGTAGTGAAACTCACATAAAACTTTAAAATCATAAACACTTAAACACTATGTCAATGCCACAAGGCACCTTCCTCAGTAAATGAGTTCACATTTCATATCTAAACCCTGTTGCACCACTAACACCATCCTACATACACATAGAACAATAGCAGAACCTCAAGGGAAATTTTAATCCACCATAGGAGTTTTCCTCCTTCAACAATTAAGTTGGCACCACTGAAGCCTTCTTCAAGACCAATCCCCCTGAGGAAGATGCAGTGTGGCATTGAAATATTGAAGTATTTTAATCTAATTAGATGTGTATAATGTACACTTTCTAAATTGAATGATTGTATCAGCACACAACTTAAATCCGAAACAAACACAGCACTGTCAATTCCTCACTACGAAAGGAGAAACCCACATTTCAACCATGATACATTTTTCTGACGTAACAGGAATCAAACCAGGTACCTTTAACTCTGTATACAAACAATGTACCGACTGAACCTAGGTGTAGGATATGTTTTTATAAGTTATACTGTGATTCATTTTATATAATTCTATCATAGTTATTTAATGGTATATAGACGTATCTTGGATGATAACTTATGCAAAAGTATGCAGTGTACCCTCATCAACAAACAGGGCCGAGGGCAAACAACAGGTGTCTGTATCTCTATGTTTTATCACCTGTACACTTTGCTGAGTGTGGAGACCACCTGGAGAGGCATTACATCTGTAAGGTCTTGGAACTTGTCGGCCAATGAGAGTCCACAGAACTGTCTCCAATGGGTGTACCCTGGTAGACCATGGTCCCTACCCTGTTGGATCACCTGGGCAGCTAAGTCCAGACCAGCACCTGGCCAGAACACACCGGGGGCTATCATGGTCCACAGAACAACGGCAAGACCGGAGAACCATTTCTTATCAAATCCTTAAATCTTTGTGAAGAATGAGAGTCTTTAATAACGTGATCGTCAAGCTTTAGTTCTTTCACTTGCTATCCGTGGATAGCCCTTTAACTCAAATACACTAGGACCTCGTTAATCCGAACTAATTGACACTGAAGCTTGTTCGGATTAGCGAAAATTCGGACTAAGCTCGAGATGAATATTTTCATGAATTTTAAATTACAGTTGAATTAGTTTAATCAAATTTTAATTTATTTAACTGATGCGTAGCACTAAATATGTTACTGTAATTATTTTTGTTTAAAAATAAGGTGGCCCAATGGCAACATAATTCTATAATAATGGAAATGGAGATATATATATATATATATATAATGAAGAAAGCCTACTCCCAAAAATAGCACAATGTTTTTCTAACAGTTTTTTCTTTTTCTTAATTCAAAATGATTGAATAAGCCAGTGTTTGTGTGAGGTTTATTCCCTCTGTTCTATTTGTGTTTGATAAAGGCAATATTGCCTAAATATTACTCTATTTGTGTTTAAATATGTGTGACTGCTTCTACTGTAGAAGACAGATGAAAAGAAAATGTCACCTCTGTGCATTGGATTTTTTTCACACATTGTTCCTCTTTCTCTAGGTGGGCGTCTTCATTAAATTTACTCTTGTTAGTTTATTTTCCCTTTATCTTTAGCTTTATCACCCGCCTCGGTGGCGTAGTTAACTAACGCGCTTGTCGTGTTGAGCTCGACTGCTGAGGACGGGGAGATCAAGGTTCGAATCTCGGTCGGGTGAACTGAGGGTGGTTTTTCCAAAATGGTTTTCCACTTCCCCTCCACGTAAATGCAGGTTCACTTCCTCTAATTCAACCTTCCCAATTCCTAATCCATTAGAGTAATTAGTAATTAAAGCGTATAACCCGAACGGGTAGTAAGACGCGGTGCTAAATATCATTATTATATTATTATTTAGCTTTATCAATTTTCACCATTGTAAAATGTAATTATTCTTAGCGACAGGAAAACAAATTGTCTTGATTACAACATGTAGATATAAGGTATTTATCATCAGATATTACTGTTTCTCTTTTAACATTGAGCATGTTAGCCAATCAAACATATTTCATTTTACTTTTTTTTTTCCTTCGATTTTTGAAAAGTCTATTAGGATTATCCTGAGTTTCGGACTATTGAGGTTTGGTCTAACGAGGTTTTACTGTATTGAAGGGTAAAGAAAGGGAATTTTATTTATATGTATTTGAATTTGTGAAGTCCACTTTTAATCTTAAAGAGAAACCAAATGGAGTATATAAAATATTATTAAAGCTATATATTTCATTCTAATCTGATAAATCAAGTTAGTATCACAACATGAAATTCAATTATCTTAAGTTTTTTACTAGTGATAATAATGTGTAATGTAGATAACAGCTCAAAATTGTAATAATTTAACATAAATTGAGTATTTTAAGTCAATATTTTAAAATATTTTAAGATTTGTCAAAACATTTTTTTTTTAAGTGTGTGAAGGCCTAGGTGTTTGTCCTGTTACCCATAATACCCAGTGACTACTGTATGCAACTAATGTACAGACATCATGTCAGTACTTTAGCTGTATACAGTAGTGTTCTAATAGTTATGACCTTAAATGCCCCTTAACTGTGTATGAAAGAAGTTTCTAGAATGTTCAAGAAAGCTTCAATAAGTCTCAATAAGTTTCTAGAATATTCAATAAGATTCAAGAAGATTCAAGTTTCTAGAATGTTCCAGAAGGCGCAAGAATGTTCCTATACTGGCTCACGGTGGTCGTGTCATCTCACCCTTGTTGGAGTCCTGGAACATGTGGTTGGTCATGACCTCGTTGATATGTTCATCCTCCCTCTGAGCCGGTCCGTGGAGCAAGGACTGTACCACACTGTCTATACCTCCTCTCTCGTACAGCTGAGAGGGGGCATAGGCCGAGGAGGAGATAGACTTCTCCCCCACCTTCTTGCCTGACTGAGACAAACACGTAATACATACTCTCCACAACATTAAACAACCACAAAAAACCACACACACACACACACACACTGAGGATGCTACAGTCCAATTCTCATAGATAAAGAAAGCCTTTTAGAAAATTCAAACATATTTTCTGCGGCCAACACTGATAACATTTTACTATAATCTTTTATAATGTATTGATAATATTTATATAAATTGACAGATTCAGATCACATGACAAGGAAGTAAAATGAGAGGTAATGATTGTATAGGGATGAAGAATAAACAATTAATAAACAATCAAATGAGCGAAATGAATAGAGATGAAAGCTAAAAATACTGTTGCATATAGCTTATTGTTACACTACTCCAAAGAAGGGGGGAATCTCTAAAACATTCTTATACCTCCTCTCCTCGAAACTCTGTCGGGAACATTGGCCGCCATCAAACTCACCCTGTCGAACACGGTCAGCGTCTTGGGCATGAGAGAAGCGACGAACCAGAGAGCAGCAGCCGCCACCCCATTGGCCATCCCCGCGTTCAGGTTGATGTCGTAGCCCGTGAAGAACCCGGAGGCTTGTGGTTGTAGCCCATAACGGTCCATCGTCATCTGCCGTCGGCACAGAACAACGCAATATGAGAGGTTAAGTCGCTCGCCCAGATGTTAAAACTGATCCTTCTGTGTGTTTTACTAGTAGTAGTAGTAGTAGTAGTAGTAGTAGTAGTCATAGTAGTAGAAGTAGCAGTAGTAGTAGTAGTAGTATGTAACTGTGATGTGGAATTCCATCACAGTGACTGAAATTCTCAGAGTGGAAAGAGTTCAACACAAATTTGTCACTGCTTGCTATGATAAAACCTTTTTCTTAACTGCTTTTACAATAATTATGATGGGAATTTGAAACCACTTGGGGCTTGGCTTCTCACGAAGACCTTATTTGGATGATCTTTTTTGTATTTATCATATTTAATAGCATAATTTCTAGTCTCACTAACCCTTGACCATGTAGGTATTATCGAGTCCTCTCGTACCTCTCTACAAATTCAGCCCTCTCGGATAATGTCCAAACATTAGATTCCCGGAGTATGATTTTTATCACAAAAGGAAGATTAAAATCAGAGAGTTATTTATGGATCACTCTTATCGTTATTTAAAAGTATTTCTGTCTGTATAGTGTGTACTCTTTACAAAATTATTATCATTACCATCAAATCATCTATTTTAATGTGCTCCCTCTTTGTTATTATTAGTTATTAATTGGTTTTATTGCAATAATGTAACCATCTTTTGTAAGTAATATGTGTTTCTGTATTTTTTAGTGTTAGCCTGTTATCGGTCTCAACTGTTGGCTGTCACTTTAAAAAAGAAAGATTGAAAGTGAAGTTATAATTAGCAAACATTTCAGAGAAAAGATCATCCTCAGCTCTTTGTGTCCTACTCAAGAGCCGAGGCAGGGCAGAGTCTAGCACCGTGCGCTATCGACTAAGAGCCAGTGGACCTAGCGTACCTGTCCCAGGACCACAGGGAGGAACTCGGAGTAAGTGACGTGCTGTATCTCGGCGGCTACTATCCTCCTCGCCTCTTGGAAGAGGGTCTCGTCGCCCCAGTGGGGGTTCAGTCTGTGGAGCTCCCCGGCGAGTCTGTTGTGCTCCCGCAGCCACAAGGTGTGCAAGGCGGCTAGACCCGAGTGCTCGTTGGCTCGCCAGTCCCCGGATAGGAAACAGCTGGAAACGTGTGTTATCGGTAAAAGTTTTCCTCGGAAAAACGAACATAATCTGTAACTCGTATGAAAAACGCTTCAGAAAGAAATTTTGAACATAATTGTCAAATCAATTTTAAAGAACAGTTAATAAACATTTTTATAAACCAAAATTTTAAAAAAAAATCAGTTGAGTAAACTTAAATGTTTTTTCTTTTTTTCGAAAAAAAATATAAAATCTTACCTTTCAGGTGAAACAATCCCTCAAATACTTATTTTAAACCGAATTGTAAGACCCCTCGGCTTCTTTAGGCGAGTTAAAAAACCCCAGACAGTGCGACCAACCCCTGCAAGTTTTCACTCACTTCTGTGTACCGTTGAGTCGGCAGTCGAAGGTGTTTTTGTCCGGCGGCAGGAGCGTTGTACCGCCGGGCCCCCTCTGGGTGGTCAGCTGTCCGCCGCTGAACGCTCGCAGTTGGCTGACCTGTTCGTTGGAGCTACCGTACACCATCGAGGCGTCCATGAAAGAGGTCACCTGATTTAACTGCTCCCGGGGACCTGCAAGAAGTAAGCACCGTCAATGACCACTAGGGACCCATTCGCGGCCAACGACCGGGATATTAGAGAAACAGTCACACTCAAACCAGAACTGGCGTTATATGACTTTTATTTTTGTAATCACGTCTTAGTATCTGTTCAAGGTGTAGTAAAAAAAAACTGCACCACAATGCGACACCTTGTTTGAGCTGTATTACCTGCCCGAGTCAGGTGTTTTTCATGAGGTGAGTATAGTAATGATCGTTCGCTTGTAGGCGACCTGGCGGTCTAGGGGTAATGTGTAGGACTTCTGTGCTGGCGGTCGGGGTTCAATCCTCGGTCCCGGCACAGATTTATCTGATTACCAAACCCTTCCTTCAACCTCTGACAAGACATCTTGTGAAT
>CABEEJ010002477.1:5422-19094 GCA_901482245.1 Timema douglasi
GAACTGGGGGGGGGGGGTGTGTGTGTGTTCCGAAATGGTTTTCCACTCTCCCTCCACGCAAATGCGGGTACACTTCCTCTAATTCAACCTTTCCCATTCTTAATCCATTAGCGTAATTAGTACTTAAAGCGTATAACCCGAACGGGTGGTAAGACGCGGTGCTAAATAATAATAATAATTAAGATACCGTTCTCGGTCAAACTGGTAGAGACGTTTGTTCTCACTTATATACAGTCTCGTGTGGCGATATAATTAGTTGGTTCATAAAGTTCACGTTAAATAACTACTAGAATAGCCATTAGAAGTTATCACTATGATATACAGAAGAATTCTCACGCACAAAGAAACACTGTGAAAAGATAGTTGTTGAATAATTTAAATTTTTCTGGAAAACCTTTAAAAGTCAGGGAATTTTATAAAAAAATTTTGCAACCACCCTGATTGTGTGACTTAGTTATCTTATTTTCGGGGCCATACAATTCTTCAAACCCACTCTCGAAATCCGCGAATATAATTTAAAATTCAAGTTTTATCTCCCAATGTTGTTATCCATCTTTTATCCTATTATATGTTGGTGTATCTTCTCTTAATTACCTCATTAAGTAGTTAATATCGCATGTGATTGAACGTATTAGTTAAATAAATATATTTAGGATCTAAAAAGATGCCTAATAACCAAAACCGATTGTACCATGGTCTATGGCATTGATTCCCAAAATGGGCTGTGTCGCCCCCTTAGGGTCAGGGAGGAAGGACTACAGTAGACCCATGGCTTCTTTGGTGCTGACTGACAGCTCACAGCTAACAGCTAAAAGCTTTGAGAATTTACCAAACCAAATTATGTATCCCTACGCCGAACCATATGATCTACAAAAACATGTGTTTAGCAGCTGTCAGCTAAAAGCTTTGAAAAGTTAACAGACTAAATTATGTATCCCTACGCCGAGCCATATGATCTTCAAAAACATGTGTTTAGCAGGTCAGCTGTGAGCTGTCAGTCAGCACCAAAGAAGCCATGGGGTTACTGTAGTTTAGCGCGAAGAAGCAAGCGTGTATTGTAAGGGTTGGGGTTTTGGGTCCTCTTAGCTTTGTGTTGCACTTAAGTGCATGGACTGGGGTAAGAGGAATAACTGCTTATTCTTTTCAGTGGCGACTCCTCTTTGAGTACGCAAGTGCAAGTGCACCCTTTATAATTTCACACAATAGTATTTTATTTTAATAAAATAGCACTTCATAAAGAATCAACATATTTATTTAGATTGATTTGGTTAAAGTTGGCTATTCTCTTGCGCATATCATTTTCTTTTCTATACCACATGTTAGGGATGGGTTGTGAAATCACGACCTGCTCCTTTGTCACTGCTCCTCTGACGACACATTCACAACCTGTTCCTGACAGACGAAAGGAGCTGTTCCTCGTCTCTCTCTCACAGACAGCGCTGTAACATGTCCAGAGCAACCTTGATCCTTAATGCTCCGGAGATATTTTGGAGCAGTCTTACAGTAGAAAAGAAGTAGATACTTTATGTTCTTGTCACAGCGCTGAGATTAAGTCCGGCGCAACCTTACTTATCTATTATAGGCCTAGTTTAGAGTTGGTTTGGGGAGTCTCAAATGAGTTTTGAAAGGGAAAGCTTTCGTAGTAAAAAATATTATTTCCTCAATACAAGCACAGTATGTGATGTATTCTCACAATAAATTGTTATGTTTATGATTAACATTGAAGGGACCCTCTTGGTTACAAAATAATTTAAGGCAAAGGTCAGCAACCTATGGTCCACTGACTGATTTGATCTAGTCTACAAAATATTAAGCAAACAAACAATTTGTTCTAAATATGGACTTGATAACTAATTACTACATGGGAAATGTAAAAGTGAACATTTTTTTGCTCTACTTTTTTTCAAATTAGCCAAACTTTTTTTTAAAACCCATATGTCCTGCGATATTAAAAAGGTTGCCAGCCTCTGGTCTCTTGCTTCTCTCTCACCCTAGACTGGACTGCCGATGACAGGGAGATTATAAGGTTCGATTCCGGTTGGGTGCACTGAGGGTTATTTTTCCTTAACATTTTCAACTCTCATTCCAAACAAATGTGGGTGCACTGCTGCTAGAATCAACCATATTCATCCCTAATACATTGGCGTGATTAGCATAAATGTGTGCACCCGAACGGGCAGTAGATGCAGTTCTAAATAAAACTAGGCTAGGAGTAGGTACGAATATACTGACTGTGACAAAAAGGCGTAGGTAAGAGGAAGAGGTCCAGCGATGGAGCGGTGGTTTTGTTGTTACCCATGTCAGTAATCACGCATTATTAGGAGGAGGCTATAAACACAAGGGGAAATTAATAAAAAGGTCACAAATTGTTCAAAAAATAAAGTGATATACAAACTTGAAAAACATTTGTTACTATATTTACATCTATTTCTTGTATTAACTCCACCAATATTAACACAATTATCCCATCTCTATAGCAGTGCTTCAAAACCTGCTTCATAGAAGCCTTGGGTCTGTTGTCTCAGCCACATTCGCACCTCATCTTCAACCTCTTTGTCATCAGTGGATGGTTTACCACCAAGGTACTTTTTTACCGGTGAGAATGGCTAAGTTAGGGCTGTAAGGAGAATGTTCCAGAAATTCCCAGCGTAGTTCTTCAATTCTCTCCTTGGTTGATAGCTATATGAGATCATTGTCATCATAGAGCAGTACTTCCTCCAGTAGGGAAACTTTGACAAAACCTCACAGTACAAAGCAGCATAAACATTTTCACTTCGCTTCTGGAAATGGGCTAACGGTACTCCCTGAGAATCCCTCAACACTATCCATAACCTTTACTGCTGATGGTGGAATCTTAATTTTTGTTTGAAGGTGAACTGGAATGTTTCCATTGCATTGAAGCTTGGGTTGATAGTGATGCACCCATGATTCATCCCCAGTAACAATCCTGCTAAGCGTATTTTCTCCTTCATCAGCTTACCGATAGAGATGTTGTAAGGACAAACCCATTTGATTCCTTTTTTTTGTTTTCCGAGTCAGTTTTCTCAACACCCGCCATCCGCACACCTTACAAAAATTCAAACGATCATGAATTATGATATAGGCTAGGCTAAACTATGATAATACCCTCTTGCAGTTGTTAAACTGTCTATCGTTACTCACCTGCCAGCTCGAATCATCTCTTATACCTGTTTCACAGCTGCTTCTGTATTAATCTCAACAGGACGACTAGGTCGGTTTTCATTTGCGATTTTTGAGCGTCCATGAGTGAATTTCTCGACCCATTTGTTTACTACTTTACTCGACAAACACTTCTTACCATAAACAGGAAACTTTTTTTGTGACTCTCCTTTGCAAGAATTCCTTTTGCTCCTTAAAAAACGCACATTCGCGCGTTGCAACTATTTAGTATAGGCCTACTCCTCGAATACGGTCACCACTTTGACACTAAACTGCGCTACCTAAAGTCTGAAACCTAAACTTTCATAAAGCGGGATTGTATTAACATAGTGAGACTTATTATTATTATTATTATTATTATTATTATTATTATTATTAGTAGTAGTACCGCGTCTTACTACCCGTTCGGGTTATACGCACTTACGCTAATGTGTAATGGTAGGATGATTGTGAGATGAAATGGAGGACCTACAGTTTAACGTGAAATCCGAACCATGGTGGAGGCCTGGCATTCCCCACATTCACAAGATAACTTGTCAGAGGTGAAGGAAGGGTTTGATAATCAGATAAATATATGCCGGGATCGAGGATTGAACCCTGGCCGCCAGCATAGAAGTCTGACACCTTACCCCTAGACCGCCAGGTCACCGACATATTTATAACCTACTAGATTCCGTTTACAGCTATCCCACATCCATTGGTGACTGACTCTCCTTAGTAGGCCTATATATATATATTCTAAGTTATTACCATTTTATGTTTTCGGGTGTTGGCGTTATCCACATATCTCATCTTAACAGGGCCGTAACTAGAAGGTTTGGGGCCCCCTTTTTTATTTTTTCCCTTGAATATCTGTCGAGGATGTCCCGAAATTCAATGGCAATCATTTATTTTAATTTAAAATTTGTTCATCTACTTCCGCCATGTTCGTTACAGATATTCAAAAACTGTTGATATCATCATGTGTATAATATTAAACTCTAATGTTTATACTGAAGCAATATTTTATTTTATCTTATTCTATTTTGCAAAAAAAAAAAGTTTCGCTATAAAAATTACAAAAATACTTGCCTTTTCTCGCGCTCCCTTCCACCACATCTTAAATCAAATAATGAGAGGGCCGTAACTACCACCGGGCTAGTGCCCCGTGGCCCCCAAGCATAGGGGGCACCTGAGCGAGGAGGATTTCTTTAACATATTTTGGACGAAAGTGGACCAAAGCTTTAATCAAACGCATATCGCCCCAATATATTTAACTTTCGCTGTTTTTCAAAGTGTATTGAAATACTATTGTATTTTGTATGTGATTGCATTCGCCCATTGTAGTTGCAAAGAATAATTTGCAATTTAACTTTATAAATATTTTACTTTAAGGCTACCGCTACCATAAACCCATAGCATGATTTTATATTAAATTCACTATTAACTTCACCGGTTCAAAAACATCCAATAACTAACAATACATAGCAACAGTACTCAATAAAAGAAAGTAGGAATGTGAGACATCAAACTCAAAATATAATGTAAGGGTAAAGATAACAAATCCAAGATGTACAGCCCAACATTTCCTCCAGCACGTAAATATAAGCTAAATGTTAGTATTTATTGTTGGTTTTAGTGTAAATTGAAGAAGTGGATTAGCGATTGAAGTTGTCAGGCTCACAAAATTATATATTATAAATAAACGCTCAATTTCATACATTTAGGTTTTATATGGTGTGAAACAAAAAATCGGATTTCTGGATCTTAAAGTAACCAGCAACAAAGCGGCCCAAGGCTTTAGGGTCTCAATATAGGAAAACAAAAGTTTTTAATAGGCCTGAGTTGCACATTTTTAGGCATTCCTAAATTCCTCTGTGAATTTTCTTTGTCTTGAAGTGACATTGTTATTACACAGATGTAAAAAAAAAATGAATTATGCATTCAGTAGGAGAATACAACATTGACAACATATTTTAAAAACATAAATTTTATTGGATTTTAAAAGAAAATATTTAGTATAATGTCTTAACTGGATGACCATCTATATCCATACGAGATTTCAGTGCAATATGTTCACTGTTTTATGTGTTAAAAAGGAATTTGCGGACACAAACTCATTTATATATGATAATAGAAGTATTATCTTCCTTGATGTGTAGAAAAACTGCTATTCTCAAAAGGTGTTTCTATTTATTTATTTAGGAGGCACTGTGGATGAGTTTATGAACCTAAAGGGGGCGATAGCCTTAAAATGTTTGGGAAGCATTGGTGTAATATGGTGCCCAGTGACCTGGAAAACCTGAAAAACAGGGAATTTGCTTGGGCTGGGAAAAGTCACTCTACTGGAGTTCTGTTGACGAGAAGATGGTTCCACTTCTAGCCGTGTGTGCTTAGATGTTTTCCCACTTTACCTCCACGTAAACGGATATACATTTCTTCTAAAGTCTATCTTCCTCATTCATACCCTATTTAGTGTAAATATGTGACCTACCAAACGGCTATAAAAATGCTGTGCTTACAAAACCTTGATAGTGTCCCAGCGAGGGGTACATTAGGGCAAGCAAGTCTCGCTCCCCTCCACCCCTTCACCCCCTGCTGTGAACCGACCGACGCCGCCATTATGCGTGACCGCAGCAGAAACGTCAACACGACGACGCTCGCGTTGTTACCAGCTGGAGGGAAGTTTCCTCCACCCTCCTCGCAAATCACGGCATCACAGTCGGGGACCAAATGAGCGCCTCTCTGCGTCATTAATCATACTGATGAAAGGTTAACCCCTTTTGTTGACAATTGACTGTCGAGGGTAAAGGGGGGGTGTTGGGTTGGGAAGGTGGGGGCGGATTGATATGATTTCAGCAGCGTTGCATAACATTTTGAGGTAATCCCGGTTGTTGTTGACTTTTACAGTTCCAACCGCGATGAAAACTGCTATGACGTGGCTTCCATATTACAGAGCGTGACCGAAACTATTCATCTGCCCTCTATCTATCATCTACGGCGGGAGTGTAGTCAAGTAGGTGGCAACTAGTAGTAGGTTATTTATTGCAAACATTAGCGGAAAGTCAATAACGTTCATATAATATAAAATAATAATTATGTGTTTAGTAATAATTACTATATTATCAATACAAAGTGTTATCAAACGATTCTAATAATACTTCCAAAGTTTGCAATAAAGAACGTTCTGCTAGCTGTCACCTACATTCCCTCTGTAGATAATCTAGATCAGGGGCTCCTAAACTTTCTAGAACGAAGTAGCTCTTGCTCAAGAAATAATTCACATTGGAAATCTCATAAAAATATTACACACTAATATTATTTAAAAAATCAGTAGTGACTGTCAACTTTGACAAATATAAAAGTAGGTATTGAAAACATGTTGTGACTGCGCTTTTGGCAAACATACTTAATTCTGATTAGAAAAAATTGGCAATCCTTATCACTGATGATATTTCATTTTGTAAAAAACAAATAAATTATATTTTAAAACTGTTTCACGGTTGCTGAGATACCCTATGGTGGATCCCAAGGGCTCCACGGAGCACATTTTTAAAAATGCTGGTCTTTAGAACCTATCTTACTTCACTAAATCAAGCGTGAACTCCATTCGAAATATCTTCCTTTGTATTAATGATTTTCACCCAATATCTTATTTCAATCAGTAGCATGTTTACCTACTGACATGAAGAGTTTCGAGCTCGATTCCTGGCATGGCCAAATTATTTTTAATTTGTGAAATTTCAATTTCTACTTTCACAGTGATGATATGATAGTCGGGGAGCTGAGTGTTGTGTTCGTCCTAGATTTAGATTAGTATTGCTGATATACCGGTAATCAGTGGGTTAAGATAGCGCGCGCGAAGTACCTCATACAATAATAATTACCCTCCTCAGTGGTCTAAGTCGTTACTCTCGCAGTAGACTGGACTGCTGATTCGAGGAAATCGAGGTTCGAATATCGGTCGGGTGGACCGAGGGTGTTTTTGTCCGAAATGGCTTTCCACTCACCCTCCTTGAAAATGGGATTACACTTCCTTAAAATATAATTTCCTCATCCTTAAAACCATTAGCGTAATTGTTACATAACCGTATAACCCAAACAGTTAGTAAGACGAGGTGATAAAAAAAACTAACAATTTATTTTAAATACTACATTGGACTCTCACTGATGGGCACAAGAAGAAGATCTGCTATTCTAGTCCCGTCTAGTTTGAAGGCGATGGAGAGGTTGTTCGAATCCCAACAAGGTACTAAGGTTATTTTTCTCAAAATGGCATACATCCTATTTTAATAAAATAAATAAGTATCAATTTCCTTTTGTTACCCTTACCCGTGTAAATATTCCGATGGCCGAAACGCGTAGAAGTGAGGAATCGTAAAAAAAAAAAAAAATCTTTTTTCGTAGAGCTTTTGGTTTGTTCGTTGTTTACAAAAGTTGTTTTAATTGTTGCAATTTGGTTTACTACCAAATTATGCCACACGACGATGTAGAATACTTGTCAAATCCCTGCAATTATAGGCTAGCTTTAATTATATGTTTAAAATGTCATATTTTTATTACGTGTACAAACGTAACAAGCATGGTGTAGATAGGATTTAAAATTGTTGCATGGATTAGCTTTTTACCCAATTCTTTAATTGATATGCCGATTACAATATATAAGCCCGGTTTAATATTTAATCAACCAAAGGGCATTATTATATTATCTATTTTTAAGTTTAACTTGTGAGTCGGTATTCGTGAGGGCGTCAAATTGTTTAAACACGCTACTTGATAGTTTCCTTTTACCCATTTTTCCTACATTCGACTGTTCACACTTATGTAGCGATGAACATCTCCTTTTAAAATATTCATTACCTCATTTATTAGCGAAATTTCCAAATATTTCGTGAACCACCAACATTTCTTCTCGGTTTCCTATGATATTTTATTTCAAGATGTATTTTTTCAGATTTCCATCACCCAATTGCGTTAGCCAATAACGAAAGTTTCTGTCGATATCCTGTAAATTATTGCTTAGCTCGAGAATTGTAAACTCCTTCCACAGCTAAGAGTATTTAAGACGCCTTGAAGACTGTTGTCCTGTGATTACGCCGAATGAAAAATGTATATTTTATCGATATTTGATCACTTAAAATTATAGATGTATTTATATAAAAAGTATAACTTAATCAACATGCTTATATTCTTAAACAAACCGTTTCCGAAAAGAAAATTGCTAAACGATAAAAAAAATCTTGAAGATAATCGTTTGTTCCTATGGCTCTACACTTCCACGTCAAATAAAAAGGGCCACTCGCCTTAAGCTAGAGCTCATGTTCCTGCATTCCTTTTGTTTTCCTGCATTCATGTGAATTCACAGTAATGCAAGTATTTTCTCTGCGTTCAACGTCAAACACATATTTCAAACGTTTTCTTCCTTATTCATATCAGATATATCTCTGATGGTTCCTGGAAGGTGTTGTGGAGGTTTCCTCTACCTAAAGTTTTCCCACTTTCCGCCATGTAGGATCAGTATGCTCTGTACATATTGGAATACCAGATTTTTACCATCAAAACATCAGTGAGTGTGATTATCACGTTTTCTTATAACTACATTTTATACACAACTTATTGACACTACCCAGTGCCCAATAACACGAATATGAACAAACGTAATTATATGGTGTATTATGTATAATTTAAATGGCAACTACAATCGATTCACGATTGACGTGGTGGTGACAGCTGGCCAAAGTTACCAGATCTCATGTACGCCCATACATTCGTCAAACCATAGGTTATATGATCTGAATGCCCATATGTTTAGTTGTTGTCATTTTTTGCAGTCAAATCTCAACAAACAATTTGTGTTTAGTTATGTTTTTCTTTTAACTGTTTTTACATCATTGAAACACAACATTACTAAAATATCCATTTGGATTTATTCCAAGCGCTGTTTTTGATTCACTTAAAAATGCCTTATAAACGAGAGCTTCTAAAAGGCTGCATTCGCTCCACAATTTAAGTAAGATCTCGAACCAGACGAAATGAAAGCCGTTGATGATGTCACACAAACTGTCTTAGGTTGTCTATTTACAAAATAAACCCAGTTTTATTATGAAACTAGATTTTTGTATGGCTTTCTCCAAGTTACAAAAACGAATTTATTTATTTGAGTGGCCAGTTATAAGAAGATACAAGTGTGAATATAATAATTTTTAATATATTAATTCATGCACTGTAATATCTCTTGTTCCCACAGCCCTGAAACAAAAAACATAATAGTTTGATTAATATATTTTGTTCTTTTATTAAGTTACAAAAAAGCCAACTATACAGTAATCCTTAGGGGATTATTATTAGAAGCGTTTATTAAAACTTTTAATTGATAATATAGTATCACTAAGAAAATAATAATAATTTCAACATAGGTTAATACTAGTGACTTTCACGTTTCAACGAATGCTTGTAACAAAAATCTTCTACTAGCTGTCAGCTACCTCCAATCCAACCGTGAATCGACTGTATCCTCCCAGGCTCCCGCCACTGATTTTTAAGTAACAAGCTCCGAAAATTTCAAGAAAAATCTGGTTACTTAAACCTACATCCACCGGTCTTACAAATTTTGAAATTTTGACTTTTAGGCACTTGTTTTTCCACCCATACCTTTCTTGAATGCACAAGATGCGCGCCTACCATTAGATATTCTTATAAAAATGCATCAAAAAGGCCCAAATAATAGAAGTTATATCAATTGCAGATGTAATAGTATATCTGTCTAAGCCGTATCATATTACCTGGGGCCGTTACTGTCTCGCAAAAGCTCGGCTGGATGCTTATAACAAGGAGGAGGAAAAAGAAAGGACTTATTTTTCAACACAAATACTAAAACTTTTATGACGAAGGAACTATTTTTTTAGAGGGTAACTTCTATCCACCCCCACACTCTTAGGCGCGCACACAGAGAGCAATCCCCCCACGGGGAACTAGGCATTGTTGATGCAGTATGCAGCGACCTCTAACCATTGTTGTTTCCGCCACGTACCGCACGATGTCGCCACAGTAGCGTGTGTTCTTCTTCTTTTGCCCTTTCCTCCCTTACTGCTTTCCTGTTTTCCATTAGCCAAACTCTGTGCACGGAGGATTAGTCCTCTGAGAATAAAAGATGATGGAACGTGGGGTTGGGGAGATAGAAAAAAGTGGGGAGGAAGAGAATGGTCCATAGAAGATACAGTGTAGTAACAGGGGTGTAAATGACTAGGCCAATGTTTGCAGTTCTCTTGTATTATAGCAGAAAGGGGGAGGGATATATATATATGAATCGGCTGAAGGTGGGTGTTCACGAAGCACAAAAATGGATTTAAGAGAATGAGGAATTGGTATGAAGCAGTAGAAAAAAATGGATGCAGGGAGAGATTCAGAGAAGAGGGGGAAAGCTTTGAATGGAATAATGAAATCACATCAACTGTTTAAAATGGCTTCATCCATGAAAAACGCTAGGGGAAGTTTTTTGGATGTAAAAAAAGGGGGTGGCGGGAGGGAAGAAAGAGGAAATCAGGGGAGCCTACAGAAAACTGGCTAAAGTGAAAGGGAGGGGCTACAAGGGAGTGAATTTGGTGAAGCGAGTGGCCAAGAAAATTGAGTTTCAATTTTCGCAATGAATTGATAAAAAGGTCGTCCTATTGTTGCATTTGATAAAGAGGGTGGGAATTGTTGGCTATATATATTTTCTCCCTCGTAATAACACAATAGTGTGAAGTTACAGCGTGCGCAGTGTTTATTATTCAGTGGTGTTTTGGTAGCGTCGGGGAATATGTCATCGCTGACAGGCGACTTTGGGGTGGAACTGATGTGATCAACTATTTTAATATATTTTTGTTTTGATTGTAGCAGCTGTTAGAAAACATTACATACCCAATATTGAGCATTTCACATCGTTCGGACAGCTAACACAACTGTTTGTAACTTTATTGCTACGACTTTCCACGCTCCCTTCACACAAATGTGGTTACACTTAATATAAATATAACCTTTCTCATCTCTGAAACCATTAGCGTAGTAAGTATATAAAAATATAACAAATGAAGACAAGATGGTAAAATTTGGAGCAAGTGTATCCACATTTGCATGAAAGAAGAGTAGTAAACAATTCAAGTAAAAACACAGAACAGCCTATACTTAGCTCTTTAGAATGAGAACAGGTCTTAGTTACACATAGAGTAACCTGCATTCGAATAAATTAAATGCTTCTTGAAGCTATTTGGAGCGATCCCCGACTGATTTTTTTAAAATTCTATATTTCTCTAAAATCTATTTAAAGAAGTCCTCACCTGGAATTTTTTTTTAAATTATATTTCTTTTAAAAAATAATGAAGTGGTCCTCCCCCATAATGGTTTTGGAATATGGATTCCCTTAGAAATTACCTAGAATGGTTCTAGCTTGAAATATTTTTGAAGATTAAATGCTTTTATAATCTATTTTAAATAATCTTACTTTAGAATTATTTTTTAAATTGCATGCCTGTGTCTAGAAACTATTTGGAATGCTCTTTCCCTAGAATTATTTTGAAACCTTGATGCCTCTAGAAACTATTTGGAGCTTGATTTGATCCTATTCTCATCATATTCGGGAATATTAGAGGAGAGTGAAATTCATTTAGAGGTGGGCAAAGTTACTCCATGTGGTAAGGAAGTAGAGGGGCAAATTCTTTCCAAGTTTCACCGCCACCTCTCAAAATCCGCATTATTCGGCATTGAAGGTCTTGATTTTATTATTCTAGTTCTGAACTTAGATAAAGTAATGACGGTAGTAAAAACTAATCATTTGTTAGAGATTTAATTTAAATAAAGATTTATTAAATGTACATATTTTAGGGATTCTTTATTATTTCGATAAAGTTGAAAACAATCTACTAAAGTTGCCTTTTATTTATTATAGGCTATTTTTATAAATTCAATTTTCTAAGTAGGTAAATAAATCATAAATTATTACTCTTAACACTAAAAAATATAGCCATATATTTTTGAAACCGTTTTTATGGTAAAAAAAACTCAAAGAATCCTAGTAAGTAACAGACATTTTCTACTGTGGTACTCTCTGGCAGTGTAGTGTGTATTAAGGATCCCCATGTTATAGCATTGCCAAGCGTACAGTAGCCCCATGGCTTTTTTGGTGCTGACTGACAGCTGATGGCTTTGAAAAGTTACCAGACCAAACTATGTATCCCTACGCTGAACCAAATGATCTGCAAAAACATGTGTTTAGCAGCTGTCACTTCTGACAGTCAACATTTAGGTATATACCTAAATGTTGGTTGTCAGCTGTGAGCTGTCATTCAGCACCAAAGAAGCCATGGGGCTACTGTAGCAAGATTTAGGGCTAGTTGCTTGCTTGGAAGTCAAGACTTTGCGGTCTTTTTGAATGACTTTCGGGGACAAGGGCCGTATTTACAGTCGAGTCTCGTGTCTGGAGTTAACCAATCCCCAATACACATATAACTAACAACCTGCTTCGGTGGCCGCATGGCTCTAAGGCGTCACTTTCGCTATAGAATATAGGCTGTGTGCGCTAGTACTGGTGGCGCGACTCGTGATGACATCGTAAGTTCTTGCAGGGTAAATCCAAGCGTCAACATGTTTACCTCAATAAAAGACTCGAAAATCCTAAAACATAACTCACCGTTTCTCGCTAACAACTTGGACAATCACAGTAGTTTTTTTTCTTCGGAATTTGTTATAAGAATCTTAAAAGACATGAGAATATTATTAACACTCCCATATTTCAATTGGTTTGCTTTGAAACAATTTTTATCTAATTAAATAATTTTAATGAGGTTTTTAGTGCAAACATATTTTCACTCTGTCTAAATGTTTTTTTCTAATTGAGATAGATGGGTACTATAAGAACTGAATTTAATTTTGGTATTAGACTCATTCCTCTAACTCCAATATTTTTCACAGTGTGATGTGTTTAGTAACGAGCTCTTAGCGCGCGCCAGGTTTTCATTAAACTGATGATTGTTTGATAGACCGGTCCGTCATTCAGTTCGGTCACTGATTGACGATTGTGCTCGAATGGAGGCTGGACATTATAATAGTCATTTAATAATGGAAGTAATAATAAGAAAAGGTTTGTCTAATATAACGCGCTACATCCCTTTCAACTTGTTTAGTTCTTTTTGAAGTTATACTTCTTTAGGCGCGTTATGAAAAAATGATGAGAGTGAAATTTTAAGATGCGCGCGCATCACTGTAACACAAAAGTAACAGGTTGAAGCTAAACTGCTCATTAAGTCTCGAAAAAAAAAGCTACCAACAAAATAGAAATAGAACCTCTGTTAGTCGCGCATGTTGGTACGCTCGTCACCTCTTATCACTGTTTTCATATATATAACATCTATCCACATGTTTCTAATTTCTACATTCACAACACGTGTTTTAGTTTCATACAAGTGCGAATTATATATGTGCTAATAAATTATATTCAGTAGTGATTTAAATTGAATATTTTGATTAATATTATTTACTA
>CABEEJ010002477.1:25476-47716 GCA_901482245.1 Timema douglasi
GGTGGTGCTAAAAAAAAAAAAAACTATTTTAGCTCGGCCCGGTCATTTTAGGTTACCAGACATCACTGGTATCTTTATTGATTAAATATTATTTTGGCTTGATACTTTTAAATATAATATGATTTGTTGGCGTCTAGACCAAATATTTCTTAATTATAAACCACATAATGATTTAAACTAGTCTTATCTATTAGGAACTAGCTCCATTTTACCCCAACATTACGCCATCTTGTTTGTTGCAGGTGTGGTTCAAGAACCGGCGAGCGAAATGTCGGCAGCAACTACAGCAGCAACAACAGCAGAACCAACACAACATGGCTGGCAGTGGCTCGACGACTAAAAGCCCCAGGACGTCCGGGGGCGCCAGCAAGGTGAAAGTGATCAAAGCGTCGTCGCCTCCCGTCAACGTTCCGCCCCCAGCACCTTCCAGCGCTGGCAGCAACAGCGTCTCACCCCCGCTCAACATCATCCTTAAGAAAGAACCGTCCCCGGGAGTGGCATCTGTCTCCACCTTCCAGCAGCAACAGCAGCAGGCGTCGCAACAAAGGGGTGCCACGACGCCTTTAGGAGGTGGCGGCAGCAGTGCGCCTTCTTCTGTCATAACCACCCCGAGCCCGCCGATTACGCCTGGGAGCGGCACTGGCGGTGGATACCAGCATGACAGCTCCACCTCCACAACCTCGTACAATGGCTTCTGCTGGGGTGGGACGCCTGCCTCTAGCGCCGCCGCCGCCAACTGCTACACGCAGAACTACAGCTCATATTACTCCAACATGGGGATGGACTCTTATTTCCCGCCTCCCGTGTCTCACCACCAGATGTCTGGGGCAGCTGGGGGGGCGGTGGCGGCGGCAGCTCACCACTACTCGTCACACAACCACGTGATGGCAGCCGCACACCATGGGTTCAACCATCAGATGGCGGCGAGCTACTCGGGAATGAGCATGAGCGGTCATCACCAGGGCTTCAACGCGTCCAGGCACCCCGACTGCAGCCTAGACTACCAGATCACTCCGGACAAGTACATCACTCCCGACAAGTATATCACTCCGGACAAGTATACCGCTTCGGACAAGTATATCACTCCGGACAAGTATACCGCCTCGGACAAGTACCAGATGGTGTAGCGAACACCGTGCGAAAATGTCTTCAAGGACATTGACATTTTCGATTGATCCTCTCGAGAAGTGGTCGACGTTGAGCACCCGTGGCGTGGGTATTACCGATTATTTGTCGAGCTTGGACACAGTTTGTCGCTGATGCCTTCACTGGTTTGATAGAACTGTAACCCTGGACAACACTGTCACACAAAGTCGTTACGTCAATTTAAAGCGAGCGTGTGAATCAAGCTACGACTTAACCAAATGTTTACATGACTAATTAGTGAGTTTAAATTGTTAGTTGAGATCATAAATAGGGGAACTTTGGCCTGTGGTTAATATACTTTAAGAGGATTTTTCGTGGACCACCGATACTTTACAGTTAATTATTACTTTTTAAAAAATTATACAAATCTCAGAAATGTTAGTGGTTTTTATCGGCTAGATAGAATGTATAATTGACCAGGTAGTAGACGTAGTTTTAATAACGTATTGATTATGAATACATATTCTATATATCAAATATATTATATAATATATTTTTATATTATATAGCATATTTTATATATTTATTTTATTTATATATATTTATTTCAAGTGAACACTCTTGAAAAGTGTCGGTGGCCGTCTGCAGTTTAGAAACAGGTTTTTCGAAATTTTCTGTACAGCCTTCAAAGTGTTGCAAAAATTGAGGTGTCACCACTTTTGTTCTCCCCTCCCCCCCTTTTTACTTAGTGGTTTATACAATAAAATGTATTCATTCCTCCACCCGAGTTCGGCAGTGATGGTAATAATGATGTTCGGGGAAGTTTGATGTGACTTGTTTAACAGACAATATCGATTAAATTACAAGAAATGATTGGAATTGTTCAAATGATTTATTCATTTCAAGATGCGATACTATTGGAGATCATTATTTGGTCGAAGGTGTTATTTTAATTTTTCCATATCTGTGACTTTTTTTAACTATTGTGGTGGCACAGTGTGGTGGATTTTTTTTCCCCCTTAATAAAACGAACAGAAACTTGTAGTTCTTTTGAAATAGGTAGGTAAACGTGATCTTACCTAATATATTGTGTAAATAAAATTAATTTGAATTAACACAATATTTGACAGTGTGCAATTACTAATTTTGGGTGCGATTTAATCAATATTAAACAAAATTACTATATCTGATTGTAATAGTAATTTATTATCATATCTACAGTTGTATCTACGTCATTTTTTTCCCCCCGAGAGTGCCGCCTACTTGAAGGGACAAGTCCTCACTATTTCTTATGTGAATTGTAGCTCAAAACCGCCGAGAAAATCCTCAATTATCATTAGAAATATCTTATGTGACCCTATTAAAATTTTACTGTTTGAAGAAAGCTATATCTATGCTTCTAAATATTTACTTTGATCTCAGAACTATGGCTCTTCAAGTGAAATGTAGTTTAGAATGAGCTACTTTTTTATCTTTCATACATTTTTTTAGTAATCATTAAATTTAAGGCTTTTATTCCTAAATGAACATGTTAATACCTCTCCCTCTATTTATACGTGAACCATATTTTGGAGTAACAAAGACCTTCATAAATATCTCGGGACCTCTAGACATCTGCGCACGCATCTTGATGCTCTGGTAGGCGGCCCCCTTAAGGTGATGTATAAAGAGATGCGATAAAATCCAGTGTTTTTGCAGTTTTTATATCTAAACTTTTTTTTATAAAAATACATAAAATATTGTTCTAGTACAAATAGAGAGTTTAATTTTCTCCCCTTGGTGATATCAACAGTTGTTAAATATCTGTCATGAGGATAGTGGCATTAGATGACAAACTTTTTAAATGAAAAGGTTTTCACTAAATTCTAGGACACCCTTGACAGTTATTCAAGAACTGTTATGTACCATATGAAGAAAATTAAACTCTTATCTTTATACTGAAACAATATTTGATTTCTTTTGATCAAAAAACGTTTTGTAATTAATAAACATTGCAAAAAAAACTGACATTGTCTCATGTCCCCTACACCCACCCCTCCCTTCCTTAATCTCATCATTCCACCTTAATCTAAGGTCATATGTGCACGAGAATCAGATTGTATATCTTTTTGAGTAGTTTCTTATGAGATTCAAACAATTTAGATATACAGTATTATTACTATGCCATTATAGATTTCTGTGATATTTTCTTAAGTCATCAAATTTTGAAAGGTAACAATAGTTTTAATTTGTAGTATTTTGTGGTTTGTAATTATTATAAATATGTTGTTTAGTTTTTATTTTTATCGAGTTTATTATAATTGGTTTTTTGTGTTAATGAAATAATAGTGTGGCACTCTTATGAATTCAATATAATGTTATAAAATCATAAAAATAGGGGGAAAATACTACATAAATTATACATTTTGACAATAGTATGTTTTACACACTTACATTTATTGATAAATTAAATAGATTATTCCCTTTGGCGTGGCAGTAATGAGTGCCTTTCTTTTGAAGTTCATTAAACAAACCTAATGTAAAAAAAATAGTGTGTTATAGTAATTAATTAATGTATTTTAGTACCCACATAATTAATGACTTGCTATAAACGCTTCGCTAAACTAATAATTTTAACAATATAAGAGGTGTAACTTTTTAAAGTATATTTTCTGTAGAATTAATTTATGTTAAATCGGTATTTTTTACTTAGTTTCGAAGTTAACTACCTACCAATAGTTAATCAATAATTTAATATTTTATTACTATTTAGGGTGAATTGTTATGTATGAAATAAAGTGCATTGAACAAAACCAATTTGTAATAAATAAAATTATATAATATTAGGAAATAATATAGCACAAATAAAAATACATATTTACACACACTTCAATATTTTGATGCTATTATAGTATAATCCTCAATAGTTACTACTACTACTTCCTAAGGTAAATGCTACTATAGAATAAAATATTGAAGTGTGTGTAAATATTTGTTAGTGTTTTTTTACCTTTATTTGTGCCCTATTATGTTCCTTCTATTATATAATTTTATTTATTACAATTTATTTAGGGCGAAAGTATTTTTGATTTGCGATATCAATATTTGTTTGTAAAAAACACATTTGGGGGGAGGGGGGTGTCTCTGTACACTTCGTTAACCCTGAAAGGTAGCAGTTTTACCTTGACGGACTACAACATTACCCCCTACTCCATAGTGGAACCATCAAAGATTTGCTTGATATATTTTAGGGTAAACGAAGACTTTGGAAAATAAAAAAAATCATCATATACTTAGGTTTTATTGGAAAATTTTTAACTGATGACTATTATAAAATAACTCAATATCCCTTTGGAATTTATGTCCAAGTAAACCAGTACAATATAGATTTTCTACCAATCAATGGAGATTTACATTAAAACAATGATGTAGTGACCTAAATAATTTAATGACACTGTATGATGGAGACTTGGTATTGTGCCATACAATATAACTTTTACCAAGGGAAACTTGACGTGTTTGAAAATACAAATATAATAATGTATGTGTTTCTAAACGTTTTATATTTTCTTAGCACTGCATCCTACCACCTATTCGGGTCACACACATAATTTATGTACTAATTACGCTAGTGTGTTAGGAAGGGTACCTGCATGGAGGGAAATTGTAAAACCATTTATATATTTAAAAAAAATTATCCGTTTGTTTATAGCATAAGTTATTAATTTTGTGGCTGTCTTTTAATTTAAATACATATATTTCATGTCCATAACAAACATTTTGGGACATTATTTCTTTTTCTTTTATGTCACTTTAAACTCCTCTCTTAGACTTTTTTCCTATTAGTGTGTGATTCAAACCCACAAAGGGGTTTGACTCTGTCCTAGAACGATTTTAAAACAATGAATATATTATCAACGACTCTCTCCAACATTGAAATATATATTATTTGTATCTGAAACCTAAAAAAAAAATCAATACATCTTAAAGAACATTAATTTGTGCTACTGCTCAAATTTAATAAAATATTTGTCGACCTGTATGGCCTAAGTCCCTAAAATTATTTAACTTTGTTGTTTTAAGCAAAGTAAATTTTCTGTTTATGTTTACAAATAGTAAGCAATATATTCTTAATGTTGTCTTCAAATAAATTTACTACTGTAAGGTAACAAAATTAATAACTACAATTATTTTATATCACTGTGCTTCTATAATGTATATATTTTAAAATATCGAAATATATGTTGCAAATAATGTGATAAGTCTTATGGACGTACAGTGGATGGGTTGAAATTATTTAAATTTTATTTGTGGCTGGTCATTCATTTAATATTAGACAGTTCTCTTTAATTCATTAATATTAAAATCTTTTCGGTAAACCTCTTTAATTCCTTTACAGATTTATATTTCGGTTTAATATGAGAGACAAAAATGCTAATAAATATTAACGATAATGATTGACCAATCAGATTCCTATTCTATTCCCTTTGAATTTTATTAGTATTGTATTCTTTACTTGTATTAACTAGCAAATATTACTACACATAAATATTTAGAAAGCGTTATTTATTAGTAAAAGGCTATTAAATGCAAACTAATTAATTTACTTAAAAAAAAAGCAACTATTACAAGATTATTTCAAATAGGTTATATATAGTCAACACCTTTTCCTAAACTATTTTTTAATAATATTGTGATAGTTGCTTTGAAAACTCGACTCTTGATACTCTTTAATTAAATTGATTAGTTTGCATCTCATAACCTTTTACTCATAAATAACGCTTTATAAACATATATTTTAAGTAAGCCAATACCAATAAATTGTGTTCAAAGTTTCGGCGAACAGCGTCAACAGGAGAGCAAAGCTACATGCACAAGTTGCATGGGAATTAGTAGCGTGGAAGTGTACATGTAGTGACGGCAAGAGATACCAGTTGTTAGGACAATTTGGTCGCACGGCATGAGTCACAATTGCATCGGGAGTGTGCGACCTATCTCAGATATCTTTGAACGGGTGTGTCATTTACTGCTGCGTAAAATGATTATATAAATACACCCTTTATGTTAGGAAGGAATGACTAAAAGGTATTTTTTCCCTGTTAGACTTCTATATACCTTGTAGGATTTTGGTAGAAGAAAGGTCCTTTCAAACGTTCCTTCCTATCATAGACAGGGTATACACACGCATGCACAAATTATTTTTCATGGTACTGTAATGAATGATAATGTTGACTGAAGAAAGTTGCATATAGAAATTAGACTTTCTTTCTTTCTCGCTATCTTAAAGGCAGAGGAAGTATTGTGATCGTCAAAAAAATTGAACTCTAGATTTTGATGAGTGTCGACATTTCATGACCCCCGAATTAAAAAAAAGTGGTTTTTTAATTTCCATCTGTCTAACTTGGACTAGAGCCTAAACTATTTTATAGATCGGGCTAAAACTTGGTATCTAGGGTTTTCATAGGGTTGCCTTATAGGATGTTTGTAATTGGGTATCTAACCCTAAAATTAAGTGTAAATTACTGAAGGGGAAAAAGAAAAAATCAATTTTTTCAAAATTGGTTCTAACGATTTTAATTAATTTTCATTTCTAAACCTTTATAAATATTCCAAACAAAATGGCTACTTTCAATATTTCGGCAAAATTATTTTAAAGTTTCTGGTCTGATGCGTAAATTCTAGTTTTTTTATCTTATCTCTGAAAATATTTGAGAAATGAAATTACTTATCATTGCAAATATGTAGGTCTATTTATAATACAAATCTTTTATCTGAAACTTTTTCTAAACTTTTTGAACACTAAAGGTAAAGTATTGCGACCATAAAAAATAATCTAGCCCGAAATGTTGATGGATATCGAATTCTCATGACCCCCCGAACCCTAAAAAGTAGTTTTTGCAATGACGTCTCTCTTTGTATATGTTTAACCCTAAAAATAAGAGCAGTGAAAAAGAGAAAAATTCTATTTCCTCAAAATCAACTATAACGATTTTGATTAAAACTCTTATCTATGCTTTGGTCAAGATTATAAACAAAATGGATATTTTCTTTTTCCCATGAAAACTACTTTTAAGGTACTTTATAGAAGCAAAATTTCCATATACTTAACTATTTGAGATAATAAATAACTTATCATTCTTCAATTTTAGTACTATTAAAAATTAAAAACCTTAATTTGAAACATAGTTTTATAGAACCAATAGTTTCTGAGATATTAGCAAAAATATTAATACAATTTTGTGAGATTTAGTTGTGAAGAGCTACTACGCTTAAACGCAATAATTCTCTAATGCCATAAAATAAGCAAATAAATAAGTCTTTCAAGAAGTTGATGTTGTTTTTCTTTAAATCTCAGAGGCGGATCCAGGATTTTCGGGAGTGGGGGCAGGGGGGCTCAACAAATTTTGGCATAAAATACTTCGAAATTTTAGAGTAGGGGAGAGTCGGTGAATACCGATCACTTTTTTTATAAAGATTATTACAAGTAGAAAAAAAAGTTTTCTATTGTAACGGTATTAGCAGCTATTTTAGTATTTGAAACCAAGTGCAATCAAAGATTTTTATGAATGGCTTAGTGAGAATATTTCAATTTTCAAAAAATGTACTTTGATCGGTATTACCAAACTGGTCGGGTAATACCGATCAGTGATTTCATCATGTATTTGACTTTAATTATGTTCTTTAAAAAAAGTAAATTAAAGCTAATTGATTATGTTTCAGAAAACAAACACACAAGGAAAGCTTCAGTGGGTTTTATGAATATAAAAAAAATCTTAAACCATTTTTGCAACTAATAAAAGTAGTATAAAACAATTAAAGCAAATTTTTTATTTTTTAAATTTATAAAACAGCTCAATATTGTTAATTTTATATCATGGTTAACTAAGAACTCTATTTCCTAAACTTAACCAATAACTAATATTGGCATTTAAAATAAATTGAATACAAACATATCACAAAACTAAAAAAACACATATTTCCCTAAGATTTAACTTACCTACTAAAAATGAATTTATAACAATTATTTTGAACTTAGTTCACACAATGGTCACATATGTAACCTTCTGCACTATCCCAGCCGGTGCATTCAGCATGTGCCCAGTTAGAGCACAATACACATCGGTACCATAATTCATTGTTTCTACCGAATTCTAGACAAACACAACAGAGTTCGTTTTCAGAGGATTTCAACAATGGACATATATCATCAAGTTCCTCATCATCACAAATTAAATCTTCATCTAAACTTTCCTCCTCGGAAGAACTTTCAAATGTGATATTCCTACGACTCCTTTTATGATTAGTCTTTTTTATCTTACTAGATTCTGCTCCCCTTTGTTTCAAAATTTTATTTTCAGCCCTTTTCTTATTTTTTTCTTCCTTTATCTTTTTTTTTTATTGGCTTTTTTTAAAGTGTCTTTCCTTGGATTAGAGGTGAGAATTTCAGAATGCTGTTTTTTGCTATTGTTTGTGGAGATTTGATTTTTGCTATCTAACTTTGGAACAGTAGAAATAACCGCAATTGAAACAGATTTTACAAAGTTTGAATTTGATGAACCATTAATGTTTGAGACTAAAGATGAACGTGGCTCACCTTTATAAATGGAAGTACGAGGACTATTTGAAGGTAAATGTGAGGTGACCTTGTAGGTTGAGGGATGAGGAGAATCTGCTGAGTTTGTAGCTAAAGGAGATTGTAGTTCATTATCAGCGTCATCAGTAATTTCTACCACTCGCAGATCTGTTGGAAGAAAGTCTTCTTCATTAAAAACTTCAGGATTTTAGGGAAATATTCCGGTTTTGCTGAAACCCGATGCTGCCTTTTCCATCGCTGCTACCCGCATATAAGCTTTATTGAAAAGATACGCTAAATTATAAGGCGTTATTTTTTCATGAGCATGATTTTTCATATAGAGATCACATTCTCTATTAAATGCTGTTTTAAGGGGCCCAAAGAAAGACACATCTAGGGGCTGCAGGTGGTGTGAGGTGTGAGGAGGAATGGACACCATTACAATACCTTGGTCACGACAAAATGAGTAGCTTTCCAGTGTAGAATGAGTATTATGGTTGTCCAGTATCAGTAGAATGGGTTCATCATGCGAAGGTTTTGTTGCGCGGCAAAATGCTTCAACCCGTCCCAAAGATCTCTTCCGTCATCCAACCTGACTTGGAGCATCTCCGTGCGGGCCTCCTATTTTCAAAGCAGCTGACAGATTCACTCTCGGGAATATAAACATTGGGGGCACATAATTGCCTGTAGGACTCGTGGCACAGACAACAGTGACATTTTTGCCTCTTTCCCAGCTTGTTGCAGCCCCCACTTGTTTTTGTCCTTTTACAGCTAAGATACGACCAGGTTTCTGTACTGTAGAGATACCCGTTTCATCGACGTTAAGAATTCTATGAGGTGGAAATTTGTACTTCTCCTGAACCGTTTCTAGATTTTAATAGAATCGACTCACTTCATCCTTATTAAAGGCAAGGATACGACTAACACTTGTAGCTTCAGGTCGTCTTAAACTCAAATTAGGATTTCGTTTCATGAAACGTGAAACCCAGTCTTTACCAGCAAGTCGAGTCATTTTATTAAATTCATGTTTCAAACCAAGTCGCTCAGCATAATCGAAAGCAAGTCGCCGCAGTTCAAACTGAGACATGCCATAAAATAGTTTTGATAGTAGGGTTACAATTTCTTTTTCTTGATCTGGAGTAAATAAAGAATGTATCTCTAGGACAGCCTCATTTAGATACCACTTTTCAATCTATCTTGTAAAGTCGCAAATGGAATATTGAATAACCTCGAAACTTCTCTAATCTTTCTACCATCGTCTTTAACTGCTTTGACTGCTGCATTCAGGGATTCTGAAGTCCATGTTTTCCCTCTGTTTGTAGTCCTTCCCTTGAATTTCGGCATCTATACCAGATAAAATGGACAATATTCCATTAATAAAAAAGAAAAGAGGAATTTTAAAATAAATAGTTGTATAGAAATATACACACCCATAATTTATTACATGAAAATATTTGAAGGTAAACGTATTTAAATCAATGAAGGGTAATACCGATCAATTTTGTATGCTGATCGATATTACCCGCAAGGCGTGATCGGTATTACCCTATGTGTAATTCAAAAACAAATATGGCAGCCAAGTCGACCGGTTGACTATATTTTAAATAATTATGCAGATAATTTATGCATCAATATATTCTATTAGTTAGGGTGATATTAATATATATTTTAGTTAAATAAAAATACAACTTACGGTTGATATTGTTCAAGCACAACAAAAGTTTGAAAACTACAAAACTTAAATTATTCGAATAACATCCAAACATCAACGCGGTTCCACTTCAACTGGCAATAGTTTTTGTGTTAACACGTCTCGCTAGATAGCAGCACTAATCAGAACCAAGTTTATTTGAAATCCACCGAGTAAACAGCTGATCGGTATTCACCGACCTTCCCCTAAATCTTTTAAGTAATTTTTCAGTGTAATTTAAACTTGAGAATAATCCTCAAATGAAGAGTATAACTCGAAATTTGCGAAAAGTATTTAAATTTATTAAAAGCAAATCATGAGATCATTAACAACTAGTGATTATTAAGAGGGAAATAAATTTAAGTATCATAACAATTAATATATAAATAGGTTTGTTTTAGCTATTCAATCAATTGGACAAAATACATGGAATTATTCAGATTTTGAACAGTCGAACTTTAATTACACTTTATAGTATAGCTAGTCATTTCTTATTCTAACTCGGAAGTTTTACCACTAAGCCATAATAATACGTTTTGTGTGTGGTATTAATAAAAGATTTTGTTTAAAGCACGGTAACAAAGTTCAACTAACTTTTGTGTTTAATATAATGTTTTAATTAGTGAGATTAAATTTTGTGTGTACACCTGATTTGCTTCAGTTCGAAAGATGTCATTTACCACTCCTAGCGGACCAATAAGAATTAACTCATTTCCGACACTTTGTTTAGTTCTATATTATTTTTTTCATAATTTCTGGTCCTGTCTCTTTGTAAGCTCTGCACGGTCCATAGAACTATTGTAAACATTTTAGAGATATTATAAACCTCAAACTGATTCCAGACTTACCTGGAAGACTATGACTGGACGCCACTGTAGTGATATTCCACTATACTTCTCTCTACCCTACCTCATATATATTTTATTGTATCATCTGGCCAGAGTTAAATCACTTAAAAAACACGTCAAAATCTTATATACACAAAAAAAAAAAAATCTCTTTCTACTAGACTACTAAGTTTTTCCAGATCTTCACAGTTAAGCTACACTCCCTGAAGACACTTAAATCGGACAGATCACGGGTTCTGGACCGTGCAAGGCCAGCGTGCTTGTTTTTTTGTCATGTTATAACAATTTTTTTACCTAACCTAAGAAAATCTTATATATATATAACCCTTACAAATTATTTTATATATACATAATTATATTTATTTATATTTAATTTGTAAGGGTTAGCATTATAACTTAACCATGACATCTGGTAGGCAGGTCAAGAGGTTTTTTTTTCTATAATGAAGTGCTAGGTCCTATCCTATAAAATACTTTTCCTCCCGGAAATATTTTGTTATGAAAGGTACTTTTTTTTCGTGGCAAAGCACTCAATGAGCAAAAACCCCTTTTCCCTGGTTTATATACTGTCGGCGAAGATCATGCTGGTTACCTTTCTGGACAGCAGCCTGGACGAGCCGTGGAGATACGCAGCATCTGGTAGGTGGGTGTAAAGAGAAGAAAGAGATCATTTCAGAGCCCTATCTGAAAAAAATAGTCCCTTGCCAATTTCAAATCCCCCAAAGGTTACCCCGAAGTTCTTTTTGTTTGTTTATTATAGCCTCGATGTGTGTGTGTGTATATATATATATATATATATATATATTTTGTTGAGGTTACCCTAAGCCCCAGATAATCCAAGGGTTGTGTTGATTCAATTTGAGGACTTATTATTACAGCACATTATTTAAAAATAAATTCTTGAAAGATCATTATTTTTAAACATTGAAATAGTCACAATAAAAATGATAGAATAAATTTGAAACCTAAACAAGGTTCATGCAACAAGGTGAGAGGTGCACAACTTAAACTTGGCTAATTTCATTAATTCCTATTTTCCCCCAATTACTAATTAAAGGTAGTAAGACGCGGTGCTAATAATAATAATACTAATTAACGTGAGTGTATTAAGTATTTATAATAATTACCGTATTTAAATCATTTAATAATATTACCAATAATTTAAAAAATTAAATCTGGTTAGTGAGATAGTACGTGACAATAAAATTTAGTATTGACTTTAGAATTGATTTAATTGGTTTAGTTTATTGTTGGGGGTGCGTGCCCCCCCACCCCTCATGAAACCACCCCTGATACATCAATGATCTAGCTCTCTCATTTTAGACTCAATAATCAATATTTACCTATTTTATTGGTCAAAATTTATAAAAGAGAAATTTAATAACAAAGTGTTAATCATGTGCATCCCCTAATCAAATGCCAAAGATTTTAACCGGAAGTTAACATTTTAATACAAAGTGTTGACCCTTAGCGACCCAATATTGATATTTTGATTGTTCCAAATATAAAAATGAAGACTTTAATTATTTAGAATTAAAATTATAACATTTAAAACCTTAAATCTAAAAATGTTATACGTATGTATGGTACAATTTGTTCTCGGGCTTGCTAGTATATATTATACTGTATTACGAATTTTGAGTAAATATTTCCATTTTTAAACAATAGAGTGAGAAAGTTTGTGCAGAGTTACGTACCATTTATTTTCTAAACGACTTCCTTTATGGGAATATATTGTTTTGGAAATTAAAGAGGTAAAATTCAAGAATAAAATACTTACAATACATATAATGAAAACAAATTCCTGGGTATTCTATTCGATAGTTTGAGGTAGGCCTGGTCTCGTTCAGACCGAACTATCGAGACTCTAAAGGGCCAGTTTCCTATTTCGAGTTTAGGGGGGTGTCGCCTTGTATTTAGTTTTAGTTGTGGCGTATCTAATTGGTCTGATTATGAAACTGGCCACTAGAATCTTTACTACTATGTTAACTCAATCTCTCTCTCTCTCTCTGTCATGGAGTTATAGATATGTTTATACATGTATATGGGCCCAGAAATTAAAAAAAAATAAATGTGTAGCTAGTAAGTTTATGGCGGGAACTTGAGCTAAGGGCAATATTTTTGCCATTTTTTATATATCATAACATATTTTTGTTCAAAGAAAATCAAATTATTCTCCAGTACAGAGAGTGTAATTTTCTTTAAATGGTGATATCAACAGTTCTTGAATATTTGTCAAGGGTGTCCTGGAATCTAATTTAACTTCTCTTCATTTAAAAGTGTCTCATCTAGTGCCGCTATGTTCGTGACAGATATACAACTATTGTTATCACTACGTAAGTAAAACTAAACACTATGTTTGTACTGGAGCAATATTTTATTAATGTTAATGTTAACATGTTTCGTTGTAAAAACTTTAAAAACTTTAAAAAAAATGTCTTTCTCGTGTACTCTATACTGCCAACTTCACTGTTTGCCAACCAAAATAGGTAAACAAAATATATTGAAGGATAACTTCATCAGATGAGATAATTATATTTTCACATTTATTTGTTTACAAACATAACAAAAAGGGATTTTAAAACCTAGTATGCACATACAATAGCTTAAATTTAATATTGTTTACTCTAATATGATATTGAAATAAAACATTTTGGTCTTGAGATTAAAGAGGAAAATGTCAAAATTAAATGTTTTCTTTCTAAATGGTGCTTTATACTGGACCTTTTTTTTTTACATGTTATTTCCTTATAAATAAAATTCATATAAATTTAAAATGACACTGAGCTGAAAAGCTGAGATTTGGCAACACGTTAGAGGGATTGACTCATACAACCAGAAAAATCTAAAAATAGGCCATTTCAGAATGGGAATCTAATAATGTGTAGGGAGGGGGAAGGCTATAATTAGGGAAAACTTATTAGATGAGACAGAAAATTAAAATTTAGTAAAATGGTAGAGACAATTATAGATAGCCAAATAGATCTAGAAATATAACATTTCTAATAGTGAGCTGGAAAAAAAAGTTGTAGGCTGTTCAAAATTTCCAAAACTAACAGAAATAACTACTTATCAGTGTGGAGGAAAATTGAAATTTGTTAGGCAAAGGGTACAAATATTCATAAAAGTCTGACATTTTTAAATAGGACTGGGGGGAAATGGAGTAGGGATATAGACAGGGAAAAAATCACTTAAGGTGTGGTAGAAAAATTTAAATTTAGTAGGCAGGTAGAATAACAACTCCAGATAACCAGCTAAGTTTTAACATGCGAAACTTGAAGTAATAGTTGTAAAAATAGTAAAAAAAGGGGGGGGGGTAAATTGATCAATTATAAACAACCACTTCTCAGGGTGGTAGGAAAATTAAACTTAGAAAGAAGGTAAAGTGATCACTTCAAATAGCCATAAGAATCTTGAAAAGATTTTCTCAAAAAGATCTCGGAAAATAGAGAAAGAGGTGGTGTATTAAAATAAATTTTTTAGATGTGGTAGAAAAATTAAATTTGTCAAGCAGGTAGAAGGATTCTTCTCTTTAACAAAATATATCTTAAAGTTCGAAATGTCTGAGTGAGAGTGGAAGAAATGGGGGTTGAGAGGGAAGAGGAACCTCAAAATTTCCAAAATGAATACAAACAACTACTTTTCTGTGTGGTAGAGAACTGAAATTTGGCAAGCCAGCATAAGAACAACTCAAAATAAACATAAAAGTCTGAACATTTTAAATTTCAAAATGTAACTCTGGAAGATATATTGGAGGAGAAGTAGAAAAAATATATATTTTATGCTAGTTAAAAAATTAGAATTTGCCAGTAATGTAGACTGATCAATCCAAATAACAAAATAGGTGTTAAATATTCAATATTTCTAAGTGAGGACTGATAAAATTGGGTGTTTTCTAAGTTTCTAAAACTAGAAGAGTAAACTATTTATCAGTGTGGTATGAAATTGAATTTGTCAGGTGGGTATACAGACCACCATAAAGTTCTGAATATTCTTGAATTTAAATGTGAAAGTATCTTTAAAATTTCCAAAGCTAATATAAAAAACACCTTTTTAGTATAGTAGAAAATTGAAATAATTTAGAAAAAGTAAAGATATAACTAGGTGAATCTGAACATATAAAATTTAAAATAGGGTTCCGGGAAATGTTTATGGCCGGACATTTCAAAAATTATAACTAATTACCAATCACTTATTTGTGTGGTAAGGAATTGTGATTGGCGAGAAGGTATAGAGACCCTCAAAATCCCAAAAAAAGTTGTAAAAGTTGAGAAGAAGAAAGGGAGCATGGAAATACATTTCTAAAACTAACATACAAACTAATTTATTTTTAATTTATTAGTGTGATATAAAATTAAATTTTGGCATGCAGGTAAATACAACCTCCCGGGTAACCGAATTTTCTCTCCTTAAATGGATTTTCATAATGAAAACTTGTGCAATATAAGAGCTCAACAATGTGTGGTTGAAAAGTGAAATTTTTCAGCACGTAAAAGAACTATATCGGATAGCCAAATAAATCTTAAAATTTTTAATTTGGGAATGTGGTAACTGAAATGGTTCGAGGTAGGGTGGAGTAACTTAAAATCTCTACAACATTATTAGAAAACCTTCCTTTCAACGTTGAAGAAAGTTTAGATTTGGTTAATTGGTAAAGGATCAAGTTGTAAAGTTTGGAATTTCAAAATAAAGGTCCGTAAATTGAGTGAAAGTTTGAGGGCCCCTAAGATTTCTTTGAGAACAATAACCAAAGATTATCTAAAAGAGGATCCATCAGCGTTACAATTACAAAAATACAAATCGAAGGATCTGCTCCTATCTAGGATTGACATAGTAATTAAAATTTACAGCATCTGCTGAAATTTAGCTCGATGAACCGAATGGCCATCGGAAAACCATGTGCTCATTTATTCAATATGTATATGAGAGATTAGACCCTATATTATTTCATTTACGCTCTTTGGTAAACCGTTTTGTTCTTTTTTTTTCCAATTTTTTTTTTGTAACAATATCTATGACTTCGTTTGGTTTATTTTATGATCGTGCTTAGGCAATTATTGCGTACGTTGAACCACGTTTACAAAGAGGCCAGTTTATAGGCAGGTTTGACTGACCTGTACATTTTCAGTGTTCCGTCCACATGTATGTTTGAGGGTCTGTGAGAGTGCAAATATCACGTTGAACCACTTCAAAACAGACACATAAATATCAACCCCCTTTTTTTTCCACTACCTCCTTACTATATGGGACCATAATGTTTTAATTTTTGGTTTTGACGTCGGCTACACCAAAACATTAAATTTTAATTTCAGGTACACATTTAAGTAATTTGGTGCCGCGTGCCTTTTTTGTTCTTATACAACAAATGGGACTAGTTCTACAAAACATCTATATCTTTGTAAGGTTAATGAATTTTAGTCATTTCCTCAGTAAACTTTGTGTGTGTCATCATAAACAGCTTAAAAAAAGACACAAGGACTGAAGATAAATGCACTCTACAATTCCAATACGTTACTGATGACCAGTGGAACCACACGGCACCGTTTAAGGCATCGCGCCGGTCGAGAAAAATGGTGATGGAGGAAGCCACCGACTCTATCAACTCCTCAGGTAAGTTGACCTGCCTAGCCGGACCATTAGCAACCTACTAGAAAAATCAGGCCATTGCTGTCCACACGAAGCCAACCACTGCAGTCAGGTCAGTCAACTGACGCCAGTCAAAACTGCCTACCAATTAGCCTCGTGTAAACGCGGCCTTAGTTCACTCAAATAAGATTTGGTTACACATATTTTATTGATTGCCATAATTGGTTTGGGACTGCCATAGTTATATCAAGATTGTATAACATGGAGGAACTATAAAACATAGTGGGTAGGCGGATAAATCCTTATTAAATATAGTTTTGATGCGGCTTTCTCGTGTGAAGAACGGGTCAAACTTCTAATAATTAGCATATAACACAACCGTCATTATGCCAAGTTTAATAATAGCAGTGCACCCGTTGAGTTGGTCACTGTGAGCCTTATCAACTACAGAAAGTCACATAAAAGATTTGTTTACCCTTTTTGTTATTGCATTATTTTTGCTAGCCCTACGCGTAGTATATTCTACTTAAAGTAGCTCTTCTAAGGGACCAAGATTTTTAAGGAGATTCATAATTAAATATACCAGGATTCATTTGGAATGGAGGGGAAAATGAAAAATCACATTGTGGGTGGGGAACCAATTCTCAGTTAATTATGGTAGGGATTTGATTCCAGGATCAGTTGAGCTCACAAAACCTTACCGGTTCCTGTTAATCTAGTTTTCCATTAATTAAAATTCGTCCATATCCTGTTCACTAAGGGAGGAGTCAAGTGTATTTCCCTCAAACACTTCCTAACCTTGTTATTGGTCGGAAAACATGTATTTACATATATTTATATACACCCTACTGTACAATCTTCTACCTATTCTTTGGAAGGAAGTCCTCCTCACACGAAAGACAATATTTTTGCAACGCTTTTACCACTTATTCTATCCTCCCACCTGTAAAATATCAAGGATATTTAACTTTGTAACTATTAAACTCCTGGTGTTAGGTACACGAGCAACGGTATACTGTCCGGCAAGGTAGTCTCAATAGTAAGGATACTGGTTTGTAGGAACAGTACAAGTGAACTCAGGGTAAGACTGAGAAACGGTTGTGATTATGCTAGACTGGATAAAATCTGCCAACACTGATCAGTACAGCATCCATTACGTAAGCAGCGAATACTGTCATGAGTGTTAAGGTTAAAACTTGCTATCCCTCGCTGCGGCTTCGGGTATAACTGGTTGATGTCACGACGACAGTGACGTTGTGTTCAGACACGTGTGGGTAGGGGTAGGAAAAGGTCGGCGAGATTGTTCCGGAAACGGCAGTCGTGGTGGGAGGTATGATAGAGTCCCGGCAACGTGAGTTGCAGTGGGATGTAGGATAGAGCCCCGGCAACGTGAGTCGCGGTGGGAGGTAGGATAGAGTTCTGGCAACGTGAGTTGCGGTGGGAGGTAAAGGGTGGCGGTGGAAGGAGAGGGAGTTTATACAAAATTGCTCTTTACAAAACACGACAATTTATTAAGATCTTTCAAACGGTGCGCCCGGGTTGGGTAGCCACTATCCGACTGGCCTCTGACCGAGGAACCCCCGTGCTAAATAGCCTCCACTGCTGCCTGGCCTTGTCCAATGGGAAAAGGGGGAGCTTTCCATTGGCGCGGGAAACATGAGTGATAGTGGCCGCCAAGCGAGCCAATATAAAGAAGAGTTCTCATGAGATATAAGTACAGTGGGGAACTCGTCATGGATGAATTAAAAAACATGGATTGTAGAGCGGTCCAGGCAGTAGAGGTGGTGGGTGGTGCGGCCTGTGCAAGTGTGGGAGAAGATACAAGGGCCGACTGAACAGTGAGGCACAACAAACTTAAGGGCCCATCGGTTAAAAACTGGCGAGAATATGGAAAGTTAGTGAGGATGAATTAAGTAAGAAGTTTTTTTTTAGCTCTAATCACAGTTTTTTTCCTACCCCGTAATGAAATGGCGTAATTAGGTATTTAAACATGTAAAATTAATAAAGCGGAAAATAATCGGGGGCATAACTTTAAGAGCGTGCATCATATGCCCATCAATTCAATGATACAATCGGCTTGAAATAGTAAATTTACACGTGGATCATCTATGATTAAACATTAATGGAGATAAAGAGCTAATAGATGTTCCTAATAGAGAACATTGTTGAAATATTAAATTATCTTCTTATTAAAAAAAATGCGTTGAAAAGGCCGTTTTTGACCATTTTAGAATGGCTTCACAGTTAAGCACTGTGCACACATCTTTAATCTGTCTCAATAGGGACATACTGCAGTTATTAACAAGAAGCTTTGTCCCCCATTGTCATCACGGAAAATTTCTAGTAATCATTCTAATACGAATGCACTGCACACATTTCTGGCCAAACATGGTCTTTTCTTTTCCCTTTAACTTCCATGCTTCTCGCTAGCCTAGAGCTGAGTTGAGCCTGCTATGATGCACGCTCTTAAAAATAATGTATAACTTAGATAATTAAGTTTAAATGTCTGGTAACACTGGTTGTTGACTTGCTACACAAGTTGTGAGTCACAGCTTAGTATACGCTTATCTTCTTTGATTGGTTGACCAATTTCGAACTCACATAGGAACAGTAAACAGCTAAATACGTTTTTGTAATTTTATCCAGGATTAACAAGAAGAGTTACAGTGAAATAATACGAGGTTACTTATCACAAGTTGGGAACCTCAAGCAATGATCGAAATCACTTCACTCCCAACTTTCCATATTTTATTACGTCCTAATTGAATTCGGTGCTTGTGTAAGCAACAAGACACCGGCACTGCGGAAATATTGTCCGCTTATCGCCCTACATTGGAGTTGAAAGGGGGCAATCAGCCAGAGGCACGTGGCAGTGTGTGTTTGTTACGCTCCGTCACGTGACCATTGTTGCTCTTCTAGCGCTTGCTGCGCTGTAACCGGAGAGAGCAAGCAGCCTTATTAACGAGCCTTGGGAGTAGGTCGTTGTGGGAGATTAGCCCTGGGACCGTTGCCAGAGTTAAAGAAGCATTACTGTCTGGGTTTATTCGGGTTGCACAGAACTATGCAGGCAAGTAAAGACAATATTGCGTAACCGTGGGAAAACCATTTTAACATTTATACCCTTTTTATTTTTATTAAATTAACTTTTTGCCCTTTTTACAGTTTTTATATTCTCCCTTATTACCTTTTTAATTCTTTTTTCCCATATTAGTTGCCCTTTTAAAAAAGTATTAAATTTAATTTTTACACTTTAAGACCTTTTTAACCTTTTCACCCTAAAATATTTTGCTTGGGCAAAACTGGGTACTTCAAATAAAATTGTGTAAAAAGTCCAAAAAGGGTAACCAGTAGGCCTAAGTCAGTTCAATTTTAAAATAGGGTAGATAAAAATGGCAAGTAAAAGGGGTAAAAAGTGTAAAATAGATTAAAATGGTCAATAGGGGCTTTAAGCAATAAAGGGCAAAAAGGGCAAAAAGGATAAATGGAATAAAAGAAATAAAAAAGCGTAAAATGAGTAAAATATGCTTAAAGGGCAAAAACAGTAAAAGTACTTAAAGAACAAAAAAAGGCTTGGAAGGTCAAAAAGGTCAAACAATGAAAAAAGGATAAAAAAGGACAAGTAGTTCAAAAAGGATAAAAGGAGTAGCTTAATAGTGGTAGAAAAAAAAGATTATATTTAGGCTACTTCTCCCCCTTTTTGCCTCTTTAGCACTTTTTTACCCTTAAATAACATGTTCTTTTCCTTAATTGCCCTTTTTAATCTTTTAATTCTCTTTATATTTTTTATCCTTTTTCCTTACCATTTAAAAATGTATTAGTCTTACTTTTCACCATTTTCGCCCCTTCTTAACCTTTTCGCAATATTTATTTACTTTAACCTATTTCTCCCGGGCAAATCCGGGTATTTCACTATAATATTTTATAAAAATTAGTATCTTCCAAGCAATAGGCAAATATATATTTTTAAGTAGAGCTTTTAGAAATGGGGATCTGATTGTTATGCTCGTTGGTGGACCCAGATGTTCCTCTTTTCACATTGTTTACGTAACACAGTATATTATTTCATGTATTCTCTTTAATGGAATGCGATTCTCTTTTTTTTTCCATTATGTGTATGCAACAATGTATTTTATTTTGTTTCAAATATCTTACGAGTTTTAAGAACATATTTTCATTTTTAGGCAAAGGAGGGACAAAGTCTGTGGGTTTCACCGTAACATTTATTTTTAAAGCAATAGCTTTGTCATTTTGTCATATTGTATACTATAATATTATGTTTCATTTGATTGATTGAAAATTCATTGTTCAGTTTACTTAATTGAAATGTATTTCTTCAAATAATAAGCTAGTTATATACGTACTTCATTATGTAATGTTAGCTATACTCTATGATAGTTAAAGACATCGAAATTTCGCGAGACAGGTTTTTACGAACTTTTACTCAGAATATTAAAATTACTATCAAAATACATTTTTATATCATTGTAGCAGTTTTGAAGTAATAATACATTCGCGAAAAAAAATATATTTGCGAAATTGACCATTTTACCTTTTAAATGCGAATTATCATCCATTTTGTTGATTTAAATGCAAATTAACACTAACAACGTTGTTATTGTTGTTGTTGACCTTTATCCTTAGATATTCTGAAAAATAAAGAGCAACAACCCTGCTAATATTACAAACGAATTTCTAAACAAAAATCCCTGAATCAAAGATTATAAGTAAGGGAAGTGTTTGAACTGGCTACTATCAGGGCCAAATTTTGGCTAAAAACAAATATTTAAGGAAGTAGAGGAAGAAAATGACACTATAGGTAAACTATATTTATATCTTTTTATCTCCATGTCTTTGGTCTTCCATCTTACGTCACTATTAAGTAGCGTTATTTTTTGAGTGTTGCGATTTAATGTTGTTATTTGGAAAATTATTTAATAAAATAATAGGTGAATGAAAATTTAAAATGCCTAATGTCTTACGTATTTTTTAAATAGAGCTAAAATATTCAAAAGGTAATTTTTACATATTATTTGATAACAATAAAAAAATGTGTGTAGATTGTGAAACACCCGCATTGACTGGCTTATAAATTTGGAAATAGAGCTTTCCCTGTAATTTGGAGATTGGCGTGTCTGCCTGATAGTAAAAATGTATAATAAGCTTTTTTATCCGGTAAAAATAATTGGGTACAAGCTAGGTTGTGGTCTACCGTATGTGCACGGTCTATTATTGTGTTTAAGGCATAAAATTTAAAAAGATTATTTACTAGTTTGTAGTGAATAAGCCTTCATTATGAACATTGTAATTAAATAGTAGTAAAGTATTATATAAGGTTGTTTTTTTAATTGATGTTATTTAAATACTTGTGTTTATAGTAGGCTAGGAATAGTCGAAAATATAAAACCTTTTAGCTGCGATTTTTCTATTAATAGCAATGTATATTATAGTTGATTTGTTGTGATTTTTAGCCCCCCCCCC
>CABEEJ010002477.1:47740-72295 GCA_901482245.1 Timema douglasi
CCCCCCCTCTGCCCCGACCCCTTTCTTCTAAGATTTTTTTTAATTTATATATTAAAATACAAGTTTATTTAATGATTTTTATTTTTTACCGAAATACAATAGCTCTTTATTTAACGAAATCCAATCTTTTATTTACCACAAACCAGGATTTCTATTTACTACAAATCATGAACTAGCCTCTTATTTACCGACTTTTTATACCTAAATACAATGTTTTCTTTAAATAAATATAATAGTTTTATTTACCACAAATCAGGGTATCTAATGATAGTGATTTATGAACTTCATTTCATACTTGTAATAATACACATTTCTTTAATTTGATATATATTCGCCTCTTACTTCCCCCACCTCTTTTTCCACATTAATGGACTTTTTCAGTGGTCCCGTTTGTGTTGGCTAATCAAAACTCCAACATATATGTAGGCATATATATATGTAGGTATATATATATATATATATGTGTAGGCATATATATATATATACCCACACATAATTACGCCGTTCCCTTACTAGGCAGGCAAGAAACTGTGCATATAGCTAAAAAATTAACAATTATGTTATTAATCCATCCACTTTCTTAACTTTGCATACTCCCTTCGCTTCAACAGTATCCATGAACCGAGTCATGCATGATCTTTTATTCTTAAAATTCTTAATGTTTTTGTTTTCCCCACATATTCGTGTACAACACTTAGTCACGTCTTATTTGGCCTATCACTTCCTTTCGATTAAAACACTCTACCTTCATATATTTGTTTTGTCACTCTATCCACACTTATCCTCTCAACATGCCTAAGCCAACGTAAGACGCTTGTTTCACATGGACCAATTGGATTCCCTTTCAAACCACACTATATAATTGAAAAATATTTGCCGTTCACAAAGATGTTTCAAATTCGCTCAAATATAGTATAAACCGTACCAAATGTTTCCAAATAAAAACTATAACTGACTTTAAAACTTAACTCTGAATGTGAGGAATGCCAGGTCTCCACCGTGGTTCGGATTCCACGTTAAACTGTAGGTTCTCCATTTCATCTCACAATCACCCTACAATTGCACATTAGCGTAAGTGCATATAACCCGAACGGGTAGTAAGACGCGGTGCTAATAATAATAATAATAATTTAAAACTTAACCAATAAGATGTCCAAACACTTCTGCACTAACTTTACGAGCCCCAGTAAACGGGGATATAGGAAACTCAAAAAATGTCAGTGTTTTTGAAATTTTTATAGCAAAACATTTTTTTGACGAAAATAAATAAAATATTACTTCAGTAAAAATATAGAGTTTAATTTTCTTCACGTGGTGATATCAATAATTGTTGGATATTTTTCATGAGCATAGCGCCATTGGATGACAAACTTTTTAAATGTATAGAAAATTTTGTCATTACTTTCCAGTACACTTTTAATAAATATTAAAGAAGAGTTGATATCACCACGTGAAAAAAATTAAACTATATCTTTGTACTGAAGCAATATTTGACTTTTTTGAGCAAAAAAGATTTCGATATAATAACTGCAAAAACACTTACATTTTCTCGCGTACTCTACATTCCCACCTTAAATTAAAATGACAGAACATTGGAATATGTACTTCGAATAGGTACAGTAATATTAGCCTTAATAGTAGTATAAAGTTTTCCAGATAATCTCGTGCATGTGAATGGCCTAAATCCCCTCATTAATCATAATAACATGGACTTCATTCATTTGCATCACCTTTTAATCATCTGTACAACTCATCTGATTGACAGGGACAAAAAAAAATATTTGGTTGTCATGGAGTAAAAAGAAATCCTTTCATAGCATTAATGCTATCTCGTCTAAAGGTAAAACTAATAATAATAGTACTACTGTTAGGAGAACAATACAATCCCCCCAAGGGGTGAGGGTTGGAAGGGGGAGGGATGAGACTCCACATGAAAACATCAATCAAATATTAGAGAGAGGGAGTTGGAAGCAACGCTTGTTTTTTAAGAGGAGGGAGGGTGAGGGTTTCCACGCGCGGTAATCCTGATCCAACAAAGATAACTAGACTGAAGAGTGTGTGTGTGTGTGTGTGTGTTCCAGGTATGCCAGAGTGGGAGAGACCAGCCAATTACTCCGGAGGGAGGCTGCGAGAGATGGCTTCTGTTACACGCTGGACCACAATCCGCAACTCACCATCGGCTTGTTCCTCTATTCACTAAACAAAAAATTCAAATAAACAACCGGTGGTGCACTTTTGGTTTATATTGATTACATTAACATAAGAGCTACCAACAGTGTCGTGTCGTGAAGTGTTGATAGGGTAAGCAGAGTTGGTTCAAACTGTGCTCGTGATATATTCTCCCAAACTGTGCCCCCCTTTGACCAACCACAAAGTCATAAGCTCTGCTTCACATATACCCCATCCAGGGTAGGAGTGTAGGCGATATCTAGCAAAAGCTACCAGATCTACTCTCATGTATCCATTTGCCAAACCATATGATCTGCAAAACCATAATATGTTGATTTGATATCACTTTTGGCAGTCAAAGCGTTCACAATTTTTTTTATTTTGAGCTATGTTTTTCTTTTAACTGCTTTTACATCTTCTGCTATCTATCAGTTACCATCACTAATATGGAAAATGGAACTAACCTCACATGGGAATGTATTTCTGTTGATACCTGACCTATAAGGGTTCTAGTGAGCTATGATAACAATTCATAGGTATATATTAAGGCGATTGGCCCTTTTACATTTGGCGTGGAAATGCAGAGTCATTAAAACAAACTGTTATCCTCATGAATTATTATTATTTTGCAATTTTCTTTTGTTTGTTCAAGAATAAAAGCATGTTGATTAAGTTATATTTTGTATATAAACACCTCCTCTATAGTTTTAACAGTGATCAAATATCGATACAATTGACAATTTTAAATAGAAAACAGCTGGCTTCGTAATAAAAAAAAATGGAAAAATGTAACAATTAATAAACATAAATACATTTTCTTAGAAGGGGTGTTGAAAGTATTAGCATAAAAATTCCACTCGTTCCCGAGAAAACTGATATTTCCAAACGTATGATTTTTCCGCAAGACCTGTCCGGTAGCTAGCGCCATTTATGGTTTCCGTGATCCATCTGTTCTGGTTGGCGCGGAAGGATACTTTGGTCAGTTGTGAAGCCACGACAAGGCGAGGGCCTTAAACAAGTTATGTTTATTTAGGCAACAATCTACGTTACACCATTGGTTACCAACGATAAAACCCAAAGAGACATGGATGAAAATGGTTGGCATAAGTGGAAACGTACTCGAGCTATCAAGAACAGGATTAGAAAACAATAACAAGAATTAACACTGTTTTTAAAACTTATTTACACCCATCAGGCTAATGATGACCCATTATAATGCGAGTCTAACACCTTAGATCGCTCGACCACTGCTGTAGGGTAATAAAACAAACAAAAATACAGTAAAAGAGAAGTATATGGAAGCTGAAATATAATACAAGATTAATATTAAAATATTACTCCTTATTTGTAGACTAGATGGGCTGCGACAAGTTCGATTAGCCAGGTAAAATGGTTTAATTAGTTACTACGAGTCAGTAATCCCATATACTTGTAATTTTATTTAATCAATTGACCTTTCTAAAATCTAAAACTTTGACTTTATTGTAACGTGAGTAAGTTTGCTAACAACCAGTTTGGTGATCGTATTTTTTTTCTATGGAAGTCAACACCAAGTTGACTGACTCACCTTGATGAAAAGTGTGAAAATATTGGTTATTAAATGAAGAGAAGATATGTCATTGTTTCCTATGAGCCAAATATTAAAGAAGGAAAATTATGAATTTGATTTCTGAAACAAATAAGTTGGTATTTTATATATATCTTTGGTCTTTCATTTTTGAAAATAAACTAGACTCTAATAAGTTGGAACGCGTTAAGATGAGGTTATTGGGCTATATTAGTCCTCCTCGAGTGGCATAGTTGTGAGACACATTATATCCGCCTGATGAGGAGAGACTTGGTGCACCCTATGCACCTGTGCACGTGGCCTGCGAACACCCACCCCTCTGACAACCCCTCGAGCAGCAGATTAGCGCAAGGGATGCTGGGTGCGTGCGGTAATGTACCAGTAATACGCCCGCACAACAGCTTTCTACTGATTGGTTATACCCTCCCTTACCCCTCGTTGTGGTATTTCTCTAACTTACTGTGGGCTGAGTGGTTAAAGACTTGGACTCATGGTCTAATGGTCCTAAGTTTGATTCAAGGGAGTGCTTAAAACTCTCTACAAATGGGTTTTTATAGAGCTATGTTACTAAAATATTTAAATCCCTGACACAAATGTTAGATGTTATTTGTGCTATCATAGGTAAAGCTAGTCCAAAGTTGCATACACCTATGTATGGAAGTTATTTGTCCCAATAGTAATAACTATTAATATTATTTAAACAAATAATTTCTATTCCAAAAATATTTTAAAATATTTCAACTTAAACACGATTTTAAATATTAAAATAATATCTTTAGAATTGTTTTAATAATAATGATAGTGAACATAATCTTACTCAAGTAAAGGGCTTTTTTTTCGTTCCCTACACATCCACCTTAAGGTGGGATGGAGGAAGACGCGAGAAAAGGCCAGTGTTTTTGCAGTTTTTATGCCAAAACATTTTTTTTGCCAAAATAAATCAAATATTGCTTCAGTACAAACATAGAGTTTAATTTTCTTCACATGTTGATATGAACAGTTCCTGAATATCTGTCATGAGCGTAGTGGCATTATCTAACAAACTTTTTAAACTAAGATAAAAAGTTATCATTAAATTCCAGAACACCCTTCAGAGACATTCAAGAAATTTTGAGGTCACCATGTGAAGAAAATTAAACTCCATGTTTTTACTGGAGCAATATTTTATTTATTTTGGCTAAAAGATGTTTTGTCATAAAAACTGCATTAACACTGGTCTTTTCTCGCGTCTCCCTTCAATTCCACCTTAATGTCCTTATTCTAGTCTCCTCTTTGTGCTTTATAATATGTCTGTTTTTAATTTGTGTAGCCAAGGTCACTCTAGTATCATCAACTTACTAACATATCATGTTGATGAATTTTTTCGCTACAGCCAATCTATTTATATGCTAAAATTTCGGAAAAAATGCATTTTGAGTAAAAGTAGTTTGACCCAAAATTCACAGCTCAATCGACTCCAAAATCTATGAAACGAATTAATAACATTGCGATACATCACTTGTGTGTGTTTGTGTGTATGCGAACCGATCAACAACAAAGATACTAAAGTAAAATAAATTATTAATGTATTTAAAATTATTGGTCGCAACTTTTACAATATAAGTAATCGAATTATGATCTTGAATTAAAATCACTCATATTACAATTTACTAATAGACTAGAGGCCAAAGAAAAATAATAACATTTAGATTATTAAAAATATTTTTTATAGTTTTATTTATTAGTCGGATGTAACCTTGAGTGACTTGTTTTTAGATTGCTGATACAGTACTCCAACTTCTACCATCCCCACAATATTAATTTCTGCCTCGAGCTTCTGTGGAACATTCAACGAGAATACAGTAAAGGTAAAAAGAACTAATTAATTTGAGTTCTCTGAAAGCTCTGAGGGACGTCGTCAAATTTCTCCAGCCTTTTGTGGGCAATCCTCACCCTCCCAAACCATTTTCCATTCCCCAACCTAACCTTCTGCGTCTGTAAATGAGGTTCGTGTACACTCAAACATAAAATTCAAGTTTCAAATGACTTGTGTAGGATACAGCTCTGCTCCAATTTACCAAAATGTTATCTCGTCAGATACAGCACATTAATCGTTATTTGAAAATGTCTAGGGAAAACAACTGATTTTTAAACATAATGGGATAAAATAATTAACACTTTATGGTAAATCATTGGTTAAAAACATGAGTTAGGATTATAGGAAAGGCAGAGGGAATTTACTCAACTATAGTACTGGGTAATAATATAACTAGACGCAATATCTCTAATTACATTATACGTGTATATTTTAATATTTTATCTGTCATTATTTACCTTTCAATGATATTCAAGTACAGTAGCCCCATGGCTTCTTTGGTGCTGACTGACAGCTTTGAAAATTTACCAGACCAAATTATGTATCCCTACGCCGAACCATATGATCTGCAAAAACATGTGTTTAGCAGCTGTCACTTCTGACAGACAAATTTTAGGTATATACCTAAATTTTGACTGTCAGAAGTCAGCTGTGAACTGTCAGTCAGCACCAAAGAAGCCGTGGGGCGTACTAGCGTTACAACTGGCAAATAAACTATTCCACAATATTGGCTACCTATAGAATTTCTTAAGAAGGTTTCTTTTGTCAGCTTGTAATTGCAGTTAAGTCATTGATAATGCCTGCAACGTTCATATTGCGAGCAATATCACTCTCAATGAACATAAGAGACAAAAACGATAGGTGATCTTGGCTCATAGTTCATAGTTGATCTCATACAGTCACAAACTTGATTTGCTTTTTTTTTTTTTAGCACTACAGCTTACTAACTGTTTGGGATATACGCTTATGTACTATTACTCTAATGGTTTTAGGTTATATTTAAAGGAAGTTTAGCCAAAGTTACATAGAGGCAGAATGTAAAATCATTTAGTAAAAAAACTCAGTACACCCAACCGAGATTCGAACCTAAATCTCCGCGTCATCAGTAGTTTAGTCTAGTGAGATAGCTTGATTTACTTAAGTTTATAAAATGATATTCCTCCTACTTTTGATCTAACTATTGAAAGATCAATTAATCAATAATCACATTTGTAAAACTTGTAACAAGCTTTTATTTTTTTTGGGTATTTTTTAATTTTTGCTACATAATATTGGGTCCTGTACAATGCAGAAAGCATCACAAACTAATCAAAAAATCTTCTCCTAAGTTTGACTAACTATTTGGCTTTGGATTGAAATTTATCTTTGGATAAATTTTGTCTGCAAGGAAATTGAAGGTATCATGTAGCGTGCTGTATGTCTTTTTAATGTTTCTGTGACTAGTACGTTTTTAATACGATAACAATAAATGGTACGGAGCTCAGCACGGACTTTCTCACTCTATTGTTTAAAAATAGAAATATTAGCTCAAAACTCGTAAAATATGTGAACACAAATAATATACACTAGAAAACCCAAGAATAAATTGCACTATCCTTATGTAAAACATTTTTTTAGTCGCTGTTTTAAATTTTATAATTTTATTCTTAAAGAATTAATGTTCTCAATTGTATGTTTGGACCGATAAAAAAGATCAATTTCGGTCCACAAGGGTCAAAACTTCGTATTAAAGTTTCTACTTCCGGTTAACATTTTCGACATTTTATTAGGTGTTGCACATCTTCATGTCATCGAATTGCTATTAAAAGTTTTTATAAAGTTTGACCAATAAAAAATGTAAATATTGACTATTGAATTTAAAATGAAGGAGGTGGGTAATTGTTGTACAAACGCTTCTCCTAAGAGGTTTAAGGAAAAATAACATAAACTTTTAGAGACTTACTTATATTTAATTATTCTATGGCATTGGAGAAATATTGCGTTAAAACTTAAGTAGTATATCTTTACAACTAAAGCTCACAAAATTGTATTAATATATTTACCAATATCTAAGAAACTGTTGGTTTTATAAAAATATATTCCATATAAAAGTTTTTTATTTTTAATAGTACTACAATTTTGCAATGATAAGTTATTTAGTATCTCAAATAGTTGTGGAGATACGTAAATTTCAGCTTCTGTAAAGTACCCTAAAAGTAATTTTCATGGGAAAATGAAAATATTTAGTTTATTTATAATCTTAATCAACGCCTAGATATGAATTTTAATCAAAATCGTTAGTGCCGATTTTGAAAAAATCTATTTTTTCTATTTTCTCCCTTTATTAAACTACTCTTAATTTTAAGTTTAAACAGACACACAGAAAGACAGCATTGCAAAGACCACTTTTTAAGATTTTGGGGGTCTTGAGACGCCGACATCTATCAACATTTCAGGCTAGGTTTTTTTTACGATCGCAATACTTTACCTTTAGTTTTCAAAAAGTTAAACACTATATATAAATTTGCGTATAGCTTGAAAGTTATTGGTTTTATAAAAATATGCTTCTTATAAAGAATTTGTATTACAAATAGATTTACATATTTGTAATGATAAGTAATTTAATTTCACAAATAGTTCCGGATATATGATACAAAATGAGAATTTACGCATCAGACCGGAGCCCTTAATTTAATTTTGCCGAAATATTGAGGGTATTAATTTTGTTTGGAATATTTATAAATGTTTAGAAATGAAATTTAATCAAAATCGTTGTAGCCGATTTTGATAAAATCGACTTTTTCTCTTTTTGCCATTCAATAAACTACCCTTAATTTTAGGTATAGATATCCAATTCCAAAAACCCCTCGGGGCAACCTTATGAAAACCCTTGATACCAAGTTTTATCCTGATCAGTAAAATAGTTTAGGCTTTAGTTGGAGGTACAGACAGACAAACATACGAAAATTCAAAATCACTTTTTCGGATTCGGGGGGTCATGAAACGTCAAGATTCATCAAAATCTCGAGTTCGATTTTTTTGACAATCACAATTATTCCTCTAGCTGTAAGATAGCGAGAAAGTAAAAATGAATCTGAGAGGCATCTTTTGCACTCAATTGTGGTACCAATTACTTCTCTGGTGTTTCATCAAATAGTAATCACTTCCTTTTTTTTACAGTCAGCCTTTTCATTGTCTGTGAACAGAATTTGAAACTAAATTTTCGTCAGTTTTTATAAATCTTCATGTTTGTTTTCATCTCACAAATCAACCAAACTCCAGAAGGGCATAGTAAAATCTTGCAATTTAGCACAACTCAATTCCAGTTTCTTGGAGTGCTTTTTTGCTTCCTGAATCTATTTTAGTTTGTTTTTAAATTCTGAGTGATGCGCAAATTTCTCTGTCATTTATTTTCAATGACTTTGCGTAATTGTAACATCAGGCTACAAATAATGTGGAATAATTTAGGAATACCGAAAAATGTGACTACGGCTTTCGATGAACGTGGTTCTCTCATCTGTAGAAATAGTGCTTAATAATGTCTCCAAATATATCTCCGGATTGACAAATGGTAGTCCTGAACTTCTGTGGAACATTGATATATTTAATCAATTCACTTTAAATTTTTGCTCAATGCCTTTGATTATTCCTTTTGATACAAACGTTATCGTATTTTCGCTTATATTCATACGACATTTTAAGGTAGGTCAAACTCAGTCACCACAATAAAGTATAAGAACAAAATATGAAAATGTAGTTCCCCAGTCTTTATTTAAAAGGAACTAAATTGTGACACTTATTCACTATTTACTACTACGATGCATATACATGCACAGAACCATTTTATCTCTTCATTGTTTAGTGACTAACAAAGAATAAAACAGTTGAAACTTAAGTAGTTTTAATCGACATAATTCCCTTTCAGAGTATTAAAATTAAATACACATTGACCCCTTTTATATCGAATTTTGTATTAAAAGTGCATGTAGGGCCAAAATACGGCCCTGACCATTATCATAAATCGCCCAAACGGGTATTAAGACGCAGGGTACAATAAAGCATAGCGTGTAATCTAACATCTTTTCACATTTCAATATGGTCGCTTTTGCTTCATATTCATCAAATTATTTCTATCCAAATGATATCTTCCCAGAAGCTAAACTTGTTACTTCATTTTATCAGCGAGTGTCCCTAGTGAGGTAACTTAAACTAAGTTAAATAAGGCAGGCCTGAGTTGTGGTAAAGGGAAGCAGTTTCTCTGTGGTATTGCCAAGGACGTCCGATTCCTCCCATCAGATATCGCAGGGGTGGACTTTAGATGTTCAGTCATACTAATATATCTTGCCTTTCCGTGAGAGAAAGATTGGATGTAGGAATAGGTGAACGAACTTAGGCTCAAAGGGACACTATGTCTACAAAAAAAGAAAAGCTAAAATAATTATTTTTAAGAGTTCACTGTCCCACAGTAATTTCTAATTTCTGCACACGTTATTATAGGTGTTAATTATCATAATACCCGCATCGGTGGTCGCATGATCTAACGTTTCACTTCTTTTTTTTTTTAGCACCACGTCTTACTACCCGTTCAGGTTATACGCTTATGTACTAATTACACTAATGGTTTAAGGGATGAGGGAAGTTATATTTAAATGAAATGTGCTCGCATTTGCGTGGAGAGAAAGTGTAATTTTTTTTTAGGGAAAACCAACTTCATTACACTCGACTGAGATTCTAACCTTAAGCTCTCTGTCATCGGCAGTCTTGTCTACTGAGATAGTGACGCCTTAGACCATGCGGCCATTGAAGCGGGTGTTTCACTCTCTCGTTAGACTGACTTGCCAGTGACGGAGAGATTGTGGTTTGTATCCTGGCCCGTCGTATTGATAGGGATTTTTCTTAAATAGTTTACCTTTCTCTCCACACAAATGGGAGTATATTTCCTTTAAAATTCTTCCTTCTTCATTTATATTCTATTGGCGAAATTAATATAAGCGTGTAACCCAAACGTATACTAAGATACGACGAAAAAGAATTTCAAATCATGTGATGTCAATATACACTTGTCTATCTACCTCAGCTCTTTCTTTACTTGGACCTTGGATGGAGGAGAAGAAATTAGAGGAAGAAGTAATGCATATTTTCACTGCGCCTTGCTACCCATTCGGACATTCCACATCTAGTTACACTAGTAAAGAATGAAGGAGGATGGAGGAAGGAAAGATGAAGAAGGTAGAATCAAGAGAAAACATACCTGAATGTTCGTGGAGAGAAAGAGAGAGTGGGAAATCATCGAGTAAAAACCAGCCTTGGTACGCCCAGTCGGGTTTCGAACACTGACCTCCCCATCAATCAGCCTATTTTGAGAATGGAAAGTGACGTCTTCTTGTACCATGTGACCACCGATGCAAATAAGGTGGGAGATACAACAATCGTGTGCCTAAAGGCACCTATAGCATAAATGCAATATTTGATTAAGAAATCTATTAGCATACGTAATAGAATTAGGCCCTAAGTCAAGGTTTATATTTTAAAATCCTAATCAAAGAAAACTTTTAAAATACTTGGCCTAACCAAGAGTGCACACCTCTTTTTTTGCTTTTTTTAAATCTAGAACTACATTTTGGTGGAACAATCCTAAATCGGTTTATCACATTGGAACGAATTTAAATAGAGTTACATTCTGATTATAGACAAAGTTAATAAACAAATATTGGGACCGATTTAAAGAAATTTGTGATCTGTGAAGTAGTTCCATATACATATACACCAACCATAACACCTGTCAACTACAAAGGGAACCCTTATTTTTGCGTTTTTTGACTTAAAGATGAAGTTCTTTCACCGTGGAAATCATTTTATTGAAGCACATCGGAGAAAATTGACTTAGTGAGAATAGAGCATATTTACTCCTCTTGAACTAGGTTGAAGCGTAGGCCTAGTCCTAGGGGTGTGCAATATTTATGGCGTATACGTGGAGTGCCTCTTTTTGAACGTCAAGTTCGAAAGTAGACGTTAAGGTGGAAAGGCCCGCTGAGCCTGGTACCAGAGGCAAAGCATGGGGCACCCCCGCTCTTGGTTCTACTCACCTCAGTGGTGTAGTTAGCTAATGCGCTACTTTCGTGTTGAGCTATACAGCCGAGGACGGGGAGATCGAGGTTCGAATTTTGCTCGGGTGAACAGGAAGTGGTTTTCCCTAAATGGTTTTCCACTCTTCCCTCACGCAAATGCGGGTTTACTTCCTCTATATTCAACCTTCCCAATTCCTAACCCATTAGCCTAATTAGTAATTAAGCGTATAACCCGAACGAATAGTAATACGTGTTGCTAAATATTATTACTATTATTATTATTATTATTATTATTAGCACCGCGTCTTACTAACCGTTCGGGTTATACGCACAGTAGAAGTAGTAGTAGTAGAGTTCAGTGGCTGCAAAACATTATATGTCTAGGGAGGTAAATTAGCTTATCAAATAAAACAAAGTTTTGAGTGGCTATGACCCAAAGCTGAGCGGGATCTGGAGACCCTAAGCGAATGTTTGAAAATGGGACACTCCCAGAAAATATTCGGAGTAACCCTCATCTGAATGATTTTTTTAGAATTATAACTCTCTATAAGATATTTAGAGTGGTCTTTATCTGGAATCTTTTAGAAAATTATATGCCTATTATTTAAGCTATTTGAAATGGTATTCTATCGAAACATTTTTTTTAAATTGGATGCCTCAAGAAGCTCTTTGGAGGAATATTCACCTTGATTTTTTTTTATTCAGAAGATATTTAGAATGAGCCTCTTCCAGCAAATTTTGTAAAGTTGAATGCTCTCAGATGTTATTTGGAATTGTCTTCCCCTGGAAATCTTTGTGATTGGATACCTCTGGCTAGAAGGTATTTGAAGTGGTTTGAAGTGGTTGAAGTGGTGGTTGAAGCAAATTAGGTACCTCTAAAAGCTATTTAGAGTGGAGGTCGCCTGTATTTTTTGTATTTAATGAAATGCCTCTCATCACTATTTGGAATTGTCCTTCCCTCCCAAAGTTTTGAAAACTGAATTCCTCTAGAGGCTATTTGGAGTTTGATACAAAATCATTTTTTTATCTTAATATACGATAGTATAAAAGGGGAGTGAAATAAATTTAGCGAAGGGCGAGTTTATTCCAATCGGGAGAAGGGGGATACATACTATTCCTCAAGGGGGAAAAGTCCCCCCCCCCCTCACCATTATTCCACCACTGCTCGACTTAGATTTGTGCGGGCTTTTTTTTTAAAAAAAATCGTTGGTCACTTTTACCAAACAAAATCAATGTACGCAAATTAATCCGTAGCTGAATAATGAATATTATGCCCATGATAAAATACTAACTTAAATTTAAATTGAACTTGAATCACTTCCCGACTCTTTTCAAGTGGCAAATTTAATTTCAGAACAAATATAATGACTCCGTGAAACTTCCGAACCCTTTTAAACAAAATACAGGACTTGACCGAACCAATTATAACATTGTGACAAATTCCACTAAAAGGGTGTTTACCATCCGTGAAAATCAGGGAAAACTAGAATTAACCGGGAATTTGAATTGATAGTGAAAAAAACCGGGAATAAGTAGGAAATTTTGTAAATTACAACAACAAAAATCCGGCAAAATGTTGTTTTACTCAAAATATTAAATACAATAATCATTAAATCAGTAAATTACAATGTAATTCAAACTGTCTTTTTTTTGGTAGCTGTGTAGTATTTTATAATTTTATAATGCCTAGTAGACTATGGTAATACAAATAAAAAAATGTTTCTTTAAATTTTAAAACTTATTATCATTATTCATAAAAATATTAATAAAAAACTGGTGAGGAAGGGGGGAGTAGAAGGGTATGACATACTTTTGAGGCAGGAATTTTAGGAAATGATCAGGGGAAATCAGGGTAAAAGTCTGGAATTTAATTGGTTAAGTTGAGTAGACACGATGCAGTAAGTTCCTCCGGGAGTGTAAAACTGTTTCCGCGTCAAATGCAACGCCGGGCATACTTGTTCCACCCCTGAGCACAGGGTAACCTATATATTGTGCATGTAATATGTAGTGAAAACGAGGAGGCGGCCGGGAGTTGGACCAGGCCCCGCCTTGTAAATGAGAAAAGGGCCTAATCCCCACCTCCCCCTTCCTTTAACCTTCCCGAACCCCCACCCCCCTCAAGCTCGGAGGGACCAGCAGCCAGTAATGAATTATGTTTCAAAGTCTCTTAATTAATTACGGCCCTACCGAGAGATCTGCGGACGTAGCGAGATCAGAATAAGGGAGACCGGTGAGGAGGGTGAGGCCAAAAAGGAGGGATGGAGGACGTATTTTTCTTTTGGGTCCGTATTACATGGTTTACCCTTATAATATACATCCACGAGGTAACGGATGACACATTTAAATTACTCAGTTTCTTATTTTTACGTAATTAGATGACTTAAACAACGATAAAAAATAACATTTTTTTTAGATCTTTTTTATGGTGGATTCAACGTTGGGGCTTTTGTATTTTTCTCCTACGTCCTACTACCCAACCGGACTATCAGCATTACGCTACCGTCATAAAGAAGAGATGAGGAAGGAAGAATTTAAAGTTAATATACTTATATTTGCGTAAAGGGAAACTGTAAAGCCAATTAGTGGAGAGAAAAAAACCATAGTACCTTGAAGCAAGATTAAAACTACAATCTCTCCATAACCATCAAATTAAACTAAATGAAACCGACACTTAGTCCACGTGTCCATCAATACCGCTGGTGCTCTAGCCGCATTGAGTTTCTAGTAAGGACACAGTGTTATCTACATTGTTTTTGAAAAATACCTTCGCAATTTATAATATGTTTATTATTATTACTATCATTATTAATGTCTCAATACGCGCCTCGGTGGCGTAGTTATCTAACGCGCTAGTCGTGATGAGCTAGACTGCTGATGACGAGAAGATCAAGGTTCGAAACACGGTCGGGTGAGTTAGCGTGGTTTTTCCTAAATGGTTTTCCACTCTACCTTCACGCAAATATGGGTTCACTTCCTCTAAATTCAACCTTCCCAATTCCTAAGCCTTTAGAACTTAAGCATAAAACCCAAACGGGTAGTAAGACGTGACACTAAATAATAATAATAATAATAATAATAATAATATTAACATATCAATACAAAACTTGAAATGACAATGGGGAGATAATTAGTTCGCCTCCCCTTTTAGGAACTTCGTTAGTTTGTCACTATGAGAGGGCGTAAGTTATGGGTGAGGGGATACCTAAGTGTGTCCACTACTGTCGATAGTGTCATTCCTGATTTTGGACGCCTAATTATTAGTACGAAATGTTAGGAAAAGGTTAGTTGATAAGTAAAAATGTTCTTTTAAAACTTTGCCAATAAAAAAAAAATTGTGAATATTGTTTTAATTACAAAATTCAATATTAATATAGTTCTATTTCTAATTCTTTTTTACCTATTTTCCTTTTTTTCGGGCCATTTATGATTGTAGGAATCTGCCACTAATAATCGAAATGACTTTGTTTAATTCTGATCGATTAATTTTGCGTTGACCCTATATAGTTTTATACATTTTAATAACTCCGCCCCTATCGATACAATATTGATAGCCAGGTTCGATAGTATAGAAACTATCGCTAATACTGACTATCAATATATTCCTAAACCCTAAGTGCTAGTTGCAGTGCTCAGTGAAAAAACTAGCGTTCACATTGTTCTTTGTAAAGGTGTGGCGGTCCAAACACAATAGGTCGGGTAACAGCAATGCGCCCCTTCCCCTCTTTAACTCACCAACATATATCTTTACAATGAACAAATTGCTTACAACTAAACATTCATTGAAAAAAAAAGGACCATGGTATTCTACGGTTTCCTTGTAATTTTCAATCCGAGTTACTCATTTGGGGGGCTGGTTTATGTAAAGGGGGTGAGGCCGTTACCTGAACATGACCTCTTGAAAGCCAGTTAATTGACAATACTCGGCAATTTTTGTTTGTTATTTAATAAAACCATCTTTAAAGTGAATTGTTTACTTAAAAAAATGTTTGATGGATAGCAATGTTGTCACTTGGAACGGTAGTGCTCTCCATTTTAATCTGGATGTTGAGGGCCTGATGTGTACCTTGTCTGTGGCCGAGGCCAACATATCTTTACTGAGTGTTAAATAACCTTAGCACAATTTCCTTCGTACGGGAAACAAAGCCATTGGTCCCGTGTCAATTGGGACATGTAAAGGATCACTGAAAGACATTATCTGAGATAGTTTTACGGCAAAATTTGTAGACAACTACTCGTTCATAAAAATACAGTGGAGAAATCAACTGGAAACCACAACTTCCCAAGTACATGTGTTATTTTTCCTAAATAAAGAGGGCGCCACCCGAATAGATTAGTGCATGCGATTCTTCGGAGGGATGAAGAAGCACGTGAAACCAAACATCGAGTTGCAAAGTCTTTCAATCGTTCCTAGATGTATTATTTACTTTATATTTATTCAAATATCATAAAATTATATATATATATAAGTGTAAGTATTAATAAATATAATTTTATGATATTTGAAAATATATATATACTATATGAGTACAGGAAAATAAAAGGCAATGTCATATTTTTTTCGAATTTGAGATAATTTTCACAACAAATGGTTCAAAAGCAGCAGAATTTTATAGTACTCCATGCAATTTTAAAAAGAGGATAGCCAAGACGTAATAGCCGTTTAAGGAATTAGTAAATAGGAAAAGAAAGTCCGTGTAAAACAGTAAAAGAAAGAGGAATGTCACACTATACCTTAGACAGACAACAATCTAGGCCGTAGCTGCACTAGTGCAGCGCTTTTCTTAAATATGTTTAAAAACTCTTAACTTTTATAAAACGCATACATATTCTAGGAATAATTTTGGTTTTAGCATGTAAAGAAATAGTTAAAATATGCGTACATAGAGTTTTAATAATTTAGTTATTTAATAACTGTAATAAAATTTCATCCCAACATTCAAATTGATTTTGTGGAAAAACAACATAAAGTGACATTCCCCTTTATTTTCCTGTGCTCCTCATTATAATAATATACAACCTCTTCTGTAGGCACGTGTACATAGTGTCAGGCTCCTTTAGTCTGGTTTTCCGGTAATGGAGAGGGTGGGGTTCTAATCCCGATCAGGTATATTGAGAGGGTTTTTTCCCCCTGAATTGGTTCCCACTTTGCCCCCAAACCAATACACGTTAATACCTTCTAAATTCTTCCTTCCTCATACATATAAATTAGTGTGAATATGCCCATAGCCTGGAGAAGGAGTACAATATGGTGTAAAAAAATTAAGATATTTATAAAGAATGATTATTCCTGTAGTTAGATAAATAGTATTGTCACAGTGATTGATGATTTTTTCTGGTTAAAAGCCTAAAATGCCCCTTATATCATTTACAATAAACTATTCTTCCATTTAAAAAATAGACTTTGGACCAAACCATTCCAGACCTAACTTGTTAGCATTTGAACAACAAATAAAAATATCATGTCTAACTTTATTTTAAATACATAGGCCTAAGATAGCCAGGGAAACTGTAGCTTATCTCAAATTTAAAAAATATGTTTACAGTAGTACTCGATAAAACAAAACTCCATTCATTCGAACCAGATAATAATGGTTTTTTTTAGGGGGGCTTTACACGAAAATGAATAATATATTCTTTCCTGCCGTATCCCCTCCCTATTTTTTCTCCGTATCAGCACAAAAAGTGCGCCTGTGTTGGTTTTCGTATTAATGGGCCATCAGAGAATACAAGCAATGGCAAAATAAAAAAATATATATACATACGTTCATTAATCCTTCAAACACATCCGCTACGGATTTTTTCCTCCATGCGACCGGAGGATTTTTGCGACATAAAGAGCTGGCTGGCTAGTATTGTATAATACAAATGAATTCCTCGTCCAAAATAGAGTGGGTGTTTTTAGAGACATAGTTTCAAATACATTTTCCGGTATATATATTTTTTTAACTCTATACTTAGCAATGAACAATTCAGTGATCGGTAGAAAGTAGGCTTAATACTGTACTTGATACTTCCTATCTGATTCGTATTGTGTTTGATCACATGTAACAGCTGATAAGTTGAAGAGCGCCTTATTCTGAAAAAAAAAAAGTATAAACAGAAAGGGAAATAGCCTTCCTATAATTTCAGCTCGTTTTTTAAATCGTTATACATGCAATATGGTGATGTCTAGATTACTCCTTTTCTATCTGCCTTTTTTTTTTTAAATCACAGGAAGAATTAGGTTCCTATAGTAATTTGTTTAGTATTTAAAACAAAATATTGTTTGTTTGAATGAGCAATTAAATACTTGATACAAAATTTATATTATCAATATTAAAAAAGAGGTATGATTAACTTAGTAATTTTGATATTATTTCTTGTATCTATTATTTTTCAAATAATACATTTTTCAGATTTAAAAATTGAGGAAATATTTTCTATGGGGAAGTATAATTTTATACAACTTAATTTTACACTATTAAACAAGTATTTACTAAAATCACTATCAAAGATAGTTTATTTTAAGCCATCAATAATTAAACTGTAATCTTTAAGATATGTTTAATTATTGGTGCTGTTATTGGATCGAGTGTAGAGAGGTTCTGTTTTAACTTGAGTATTCAGCATTTCGTCTGTCCGTCCGTATATAATATGTTCGGGTCTTTGTCAGACAATAACGATCAAATCCATTGATCAATTTTAATAAAGCCGAACAACATATGTACAGGGTTTTACAATATGGCTATCCGTTTCAAGATGACAGCCACTCAAAAATCTATATGTTTGTTTCACGATAACAGCCAAATGCTTTGACAAATTTTAACGAAATTTGGCAGGGGTATTTTTAGGCTTTAGGTCAAACGTTGTATACACATAGTTTTTAAATCTGGCTATCCTTTTCATTATGGCAGTCTCTCAAAGGTTTTTTGTTTAATATATCATATCAAGTGATTTGAATTTATAGTTCTATGCAATCGATCTAGTAGGCCTTACCTCACGCATATTTTTTTAAATGTTGACATATATTGTGACTCTAATGTTTTAAACCACAAGAAAAACAATTATTACCGTACACACGGATTTAATGTACCGTACTATCGAATATAGGTCTAGTATCAATTGTTTTTATACCTAACTTGATCAACAAAGAAAAATATCAACTTTAAAGCCAAAGAGAATTTATAGGAGATGTTTTGACTTGAAATCCAAAGAGAAATCTTAAGGTTGTAGTAACGATAAGAAAATAACATTCTTAACATGATATGATAGTTGTTATGTAAGGTGTACCAAATAAGTAGTTTGGACTAAATCTATTTTCTGATTTTAATTTCATATTAATGTAAGGGAGAATATGTGAGAACAACTTGACTGGCATTTGCTCAGTAAGTCAGGTTTGAGCCACAGCCTACCTTGCCAGCCGGGTTTATTTTTCGTTAAGTCATCCTGTCGGTATCATTAAAAAAAATATAAGCAGGATGCATACAGTTTAATCCCCCTGTTTAACTTATTTTTATGTAGGATATATATTTATAATTGTTTCTTAAAAATTACCATCTTTGGAAATGAATAATGCCATCTGGCATCGTCTCATCCATATTGGTGGACATGCAGACAAAGGTGTTAGTCTAGTCTAGTCTAGTTTGTTTGGTCAAGGACAGGTAGTTAACCTTCTGGTAAATATTTTTAAAATTCCGTCTTGTCTCTCTACTCAATTAATGTTAAATATGTGAGTAGTCCAGCCTGGTAGAAAGACGAGAGCTGCAAAGTTGGATGGGTTTAGGAAGAAAGTTATATAGCGTCTCAAAACCTTATTAGGGATACTTTAATGTAACCATATGCCAATATTTGTTTCTTTAATGCTACCATTTTAACAAATTTTGGGATTTTTTACAGCTGAAATATAAATAGATTTACCTTGTTTTGATGTTTATTTGATATATTATTAATTCATATTATGTAGGTACAGTAGAGTCTTGGAAACTCGACACTTGATAACTCGACATTCCGTGTAACTCGACACTCGCACGTGCACCCGGTTGTTGGCACCAGTCATCACAATCCAAGGTCACTCAACTGTATAAACTCTCAGTTTGTTTGTGTAACTCGAGTGTAACCGTCGTGCTGTGGAGCTTTTACAAGTGCTATGTTTGTTGGTTTTTCAATTCAGTAACCTGTTATTAGAATCAATACAATATTTATATGTACGTACATATTTATGTATATTACACGTTTGTATATACACCATTATATTAATACGTAATATATTGTACTTTACATATATTATTATTATTACTCTACCGTACAATACTACAGTACAGTATAGTACAACTGTTCCTATAATATTCGATACTGTACTGTGATTCATCCTTGTTTAGTAAACATGCAGCTTATGCAAATTTATTCGTAGAACTCAACATTTCAATAACTCAACACTATCTCAGTCCACATCAGGTAGAGTTTCCGAGACTCTACTGTATATAAGAAAAATTATATTACAGCTGTCCAAATGACACCCATTCTTAAAATTGTCACATGTATGACACATAGTTTGACTGATGAATTAATTAAAGTAGCTTTAGTGACGTTTTGAGACTCCAGCTAAGTTTCTTCCTAAAGCAATTCAACTTTATTTTGACAACCTACGTTTTACTACCGATCCCGGCTATCCACATATTTTAGTCTAGTCGGGTAGAGAGGAAGAAGGTCGACTTTAGGCATATATATATATGCCACCTAAATTATACATATAACATATTTATATATACTCTAGCGTATAACCCAAACTATTAGTAAGATGCGGTGCTAAAAAAATATGTATGTATATGCTTTAAAAGATTATTCATATGCACTATACCAGCGTTTCTCAATCTATAGTACGCGTACCACTGGAGGTACGTGAGTCAGTGCTGGGTAGTACGTAAACAAAATATAAAATAAAAAGATAAATTAACATAAAATATAAACATATTTTTTTACTCTCTATACGAGTTGAAATTTATGCACGAATGTCTAGCTTTTCTACTCAAAACATTTTATGTAATTAAATAAAAACAATTAGATTTTACATTATCAAAATTAATATTGTGTTTTAATCACCGCCCACCTCCCATTCACCCCGTTATCACAGTTCCAAACAAGAAACTAGTCGGACGTGGTTGGTTGTGAAACCCCCAACCCCCGAGGGCAGCAAGAAGTTTCGTCGAGGTAACCGTGGGGAAAGTGACGGACAAACATTTTCTAAAAAAAGAGTGACCCAGTTTTTTGAAGTTAAGTGGACAGTAATCTCTATATCTGTTGTGTTGAGTGATAATAAATCTGGTCTATTACATATTCTCTTTAAGATGCGTGATTATATTTGTGAGGTCATCATATGTATTTTATGCCATGTATTGAAAACATAACATTGATAGGTGGTTAATGACTGGGTCCTTAAAATACCTAAGGAAGACACAAGTGTAAGTGGTGGGAAGTAGTTCTTCTCAGCCAGAAGCCAGAGTTTAGCTTCTAGCCAACCAACAGAGAACATTATTGTAGCAGAATAAAATAAAAGTCCTTACAGCACAACGAAAGTAAAATCCTAGTTATTTATCATAAGGAATCACCTCTATTGGAGAAGAAGGCGCATATATTCCACAGTGTGTGATTTTATATTAAACTCTATCAAGTCATTTGATGACGCCTTCCCTTCTTAGTCGTAATCTTGAAACTAAGCACGGAGAATTAAAACACAAACCTTTTGGAATGTTTTTGGAGAAAACTCTATGATTTGTCAACAAGGAAATTTCAAATAACGTCATTCTCAGGATTTAACATGAAGGCTCGGGAGGCATCTTACAATGTTAGTTTAAGAATCAGGAAACTTCACACAATCGGAGAGTCATTAATATTACCAGCAGCTACAGATTTGTTCAGTATGATTTAGGAGGAAAAGGCACCAAAACAACTTGAAATGATTCCAATATCCAATGACATTGTGTCGCGAAGAATTTCAAATTTGACTTCAAATGTTAAAGAACAGTTAGTAGAAAAAGTGCAGTCTTGTAAATATTATTCTATTCAATTGGATGAAACTACTAACATTACCAACATGGCCCAACTTCTTACGTATGTAAGATGTATAGATGGGAAGACAGTGAAAGTAGAGTTATTGTTTTGTGAACCATTGCTTGGTCGAACAACTTCTAGTAAAATATTTGCAAAACTAGACCAGTTAATGAATATGAATGATAAACAGTTGAATAAATGTGTTGGTGTTTGTTTCGATGAAGCATGCAATGACTGGGAAACACAATGGGGTTGTTGCCAAAATTAAAGAAGTTGCTCCTTGTACATTGTAGCATTCATCATGAGGCTTTAGTCGCAATACATATTCCGGTTGATCTGAAGACAGTTTTGAGTGAAGCGGTGAGTGTTATCAACTTCAGTAAGTCCAGAGCTATGAACTCACGACTATTTTAGATTTTGTGCAGTGAAATGGCTGCAGAGCATGATTCACTTCTATTTCATACCGAAGTTAGGTGACTGTCGAGAGGGAATGTATTGAGCCGTCTGTTTGAAATGCATTCTCTCTGGCACGTCTTCGGACTTAAATTATTTCATTTATGAACTGTGGCTTGTCAGAAAAGGCTTGTTTATGGTCTTTACAACTAATTACGTTTGTGAATGTGGGCTTTCTTCTCTAATTTATATAAAAAAAAGTATAGGAACAAGTTGAGGGTTGAACCTGATTCAAGACTCAAATTAACTAAATTAAAACCAGACATAAAAAAAACTTGTGTTCCGCTAAACGAGCGCAACCTTCACACTGAAAACAAGAATGTGAGAAATGTAATCAACAATGTACTATACTTACAGCTCATATTGATTTTAAGTTATGTTAATTTCAAATAAAGCAATAAATTAGTGATTAGTGGTCAGGAGTGCATATAAACGTTAATTTCCCCCCTTGAACCAATACATTACGTTGGTTGGTGGTTCATTTAATGTCCTGAATAAAAAATAGTGGTACGTGATTAAAAAAGTTTGAGAACCTCTGCACTATACGACTAAATACATTAAGCTTTTTTTTTAGCACCGGGTCTTAATACCCGTTCGTGTTATACGCTTATATACTAATTATTCTAATGGTTTTAGGGGCTAAGAAGATTATAAATATAAGACGTGTACCCGCATTTTCATGGAGGGAGAATGGAAAATCATTTTGTAAAAACCACCCTAAGTACAACCGAACTATATTCGAACCTTGATCTCCCCGTCATCGGCAGTCTAGTCTATTGTGAGAGTGGCACCTTAGACCCCGCAGCCACAGAAGCGGTTGGCATGAAGCTGATACGTCCTATACCGCCGACAGCAACGTAACACTCTTAACAATGGAACTAAAGTAAGGATGACATATCATGGGAACTCAAACAGTATAAATCAAGGACAGGACTGACTGTATCACTCTACAGTAGGCCTAATGTCCGGGGTGCGTTACAAATTCCAACACTTGTCCCTGAACCAGAGTCTGAATGTGAGGAGGTGTAACTTATAGGGTGAGACTTTACACAGGGGTGGCGAACTAATAAATAACTACTTACATACCCCTGAGGGACGCTTCAATGATTCGCGGAAAAATGGATTAAGAGCCCATCTCCTTTCAATCATCCTCTCTCACCAAGGATAATTTGCGAAAGTTAGCAACAATTCAGTTTTAATTTTCTCATTTTTCACCGCGTCTCACTCCTCGTTCAGGTAAAACATATATGAAACACGCTAATTAACTTGGAATGAGGAATGTAATATTTAAAAGAAGTGTACCTACATTTTCGTGGAAGGAAAATGAGAAACTATTTAGGGAGGAAAACTCGGTGCAGCTAACTGGGATTTGAATCCCGATAAACTCGTAATTGGCAGTCCAGTATATTGCGAACGTAATGCCTTAGACCATACGTCCACCAAAGTGGGTCAAATTTTGAAGCTATAAAATGTACTAGATCAACTTTCACATATCCATAAGTCAAGTTGTGTAATCTTCAGCCATCACTTTTGATATAACTATAATACCATTACTGTACCTATAAAAATAACACTGTTACTATGGTAAAATAAATCATTGCCGACCACAAAATATGTATTTATTTTCTAAAACCTCATTTTTACCGAAATTGTACTATATATACGCGAAACAAATGTCACATCTTATTACTGTATTCATAAATATATTTTTAGTAAATAATTGAATATAAAAACTTTTTTTTTTAATTTCCGTCAATCTAATAATGCAGCAACTACCAATTTGATAGGAATTAAGGTTAGAAAAGATCGTAGGTGTGTGCTTAATTTCCCGGTTAATCTGTTTTTAGGTAGGCATATAGAATGGACATTAGTTTCAAGGTATGTAAACTTATGGGGGAGGGAAGGTTACTTGTTAAGTTTTTAAGGGTTGATCAAATTATATATAGGGCATGATAATAAAGTTCTAATTTATTTACAAATTATTTTGTAAATGAAGCGATATGAGTTATTAAAAAAAAAAATGTGGCTCTAACTTTTGATGATATGAGTCCTTTTTTTTCTCAGGTCTCTGGATTTCTTCCTACTCAATCTCCCTGACGAAAATTCAAAACACACTGACCTCAACCCCTCTTTTGTGGTAGGTGTCAAGCGAACCCTCCCTTACCAGGTCCATTATAGCCTCATCCAGGAAGTGACGTCACGTGATTCTTCCGGCAGGAGCTAACATTAAAGAGAGAAATAATGGCTTTTTGGCCGGCGGGCTCGTAGTAGGTTATTCCTACACACACACCTGTGTGGGGAATATTGTTTGGGTGATCCTTGCTGTTAGTACACAATACGCCTTAGCAAGCCAGTTTTGACAGTTTCAAGAAATATTGTCTGATTTGTTTTCTGATACGGGAGGAGGGATGATGGGCTGGGGGTCGGGATTGGGGGGG
>CABEEJ010002477.1:86821-102223 GCA_901482245.1 Timema douglasi
CCCCCCCCCCCTGGCTACAGACTTGCAAGCTACAAATATCAACTAGATTGTATCACTATTTCTCTAGGAATAAGACGTATACGCTCGCAGTTCAATGTGTTCTCGTATTTCAGAATAAAAGGTGCATATTTATGTCATCGCAATTTTCTGCCTGTTTCAATCAAGAACTAGACTCGCACAAGTAAGTATATGAACGATTATTTAAAATTATCGAATTTTTTAGAACGTCTCTCAACATTTCAATATCTCATATCGAAATAAAATATAAAAAATACAAGGTTCACACATATTTGAAAAATAAAACGGGAAAAATGTATTCAAAAGGCCAAAAACTTTTGTCAATAATAGTAGGATCTATTGCTTTTTTTTGTATTATTTTTAGCGCCGAGTTTTTCTACACTTTCGGGCTGTACGCGTGTTTACTAATTACGTTAATGTGTTAAGGATGAGGAAGGTTTAATTTAGAGGAAATGTACCCGCATAGTCTAGTCTATTGTGAGAGTGGCGCCTTAGACCATTCGGCCACCGAAGTGAATTCGTTTTTGTAAATACATGGTTATATCAACGTATGGATAACAACCTAGATCAGCACATATAAAACTCAGAAAAAGGTTGTCCCAAGACTAGCAATCTCAAGTACTCAACCAGGTCAGAATTCTGTTTTAATCTCAGATAAATGAATTGGTTTCTATATTAGGGCCTTCACTGTGGCTACACTTAGGAATTTCCTTATCTTCCCCATCCTGTTTTTAAAAAAATTGTATCCATCATCGTTGGGCACGCTAGCGCAGTCGTTAAGGTAAGGTGTCTCCAGTAGAAACATACAGTTTAGTTTTCTTCACATGGTGACCTCAACAGTCCTTGTATTGTATATCTGTCAAGGGTGTCCTGGAATTTAAATGACAACTTTTTCTCTTCATTTAAGAAGTTTCACGTTAAATACCGCTATGTTCATAGTAAAGATAATAGTATTATTCTTAAGACCAAGTCTATTAACAACTTAATCTACAGTAAGAGATGGAATTTTGCAGGAAACGCAGCCTATAGGTGGGAAGAGAGTCTGGGAAACCCTCACTATCGTATTACTATTGTGATACTTATGTAAAACAGCTACCAGAGAATCCAGCAGGTATTTAAACCCCAAACACTCTCCCAAACTTCTTGGTCATCCTTACGGGTCACCATTTACTGTTAATTGTTTATAGTAATTTATATGGAGATGTCCTGAAAATGTAAGGATGCGTAAATTAGTTTTAAAAAATCCTTATAAAGCTGCCTACCCATCTAAGCGCCAGATGAATTAATAGTCTATAAATAAGTATCGAATTAAATATGTACTATAATTTGCAGGTCCGGTCGGAGTCAACATTTAGAAACAATACATTTTTTAGACAATGCATTCCTACTATCATCCATGTCTCATGACCCACAATATGAAAAACCAAATGTCCCAAACACTGGCTAGGACGAGCACTAGACCTCCAGCTTCACTCCCCAACCCCTCTTCCCTTTTTAAATTCCCTGGAGATTCTTGCTAGGGGGTTAATACCTTCCTGCATTATTGATTCTCATCCATCAAACTGATGTTGCTGCCTCTGCTACCGTACCATCAAACAGGCAACGCACAAAATAAAAAAAATAAAATAAAAGCTCTCTTCTATTGGGTTTTCCTACCCCCAACCACCACCACCACTCCCTTGCTTCCACCCCCCTGACCACCCCCCAGCCCCCTGCCAACCACTACATCATACTCCTCTGTGTATTAAATCCTGATGACGTGGAAACCGAAATACTACGCTCGTTCCATTTTTAGCCCCCTTCCAATCCAGCCTCTCCCCTCTTTCCTATAATTTCCATCCTCCTCTTATACATGTAGCCTTCACTCGAGCTTGAATAAACGTTTGGAATTGTGTGTAAGAGGGAGGGAAATTTGATCTCTTTTTAAAAAAAATAATAGAAAACGTGAAAGAAAGCCCAATAAGAACAAATGAAAGTTTTGTTTTTGTTAAATACAAAATGATTAGTGTAATAGTATCTAACCGTTGGGGTATTATCCTCCATTCTCTTAGAAAAGTCTTAAGAAAATATGATAATTTGGTGGTATTTTAGTTTGATTTTGAAGATGACGGTGTAGCTGTTCATGTTCAAATTGATTTACAAATATGTGCTTCAGAAGTAACAGCTACCCCCTCCCAACTCAACCATTTCTAACTTAGTTGCAGTCTTACCAGGAATATGTATGCTTCAACCACACAAGCAATAAATAGGATACTAAGTTTATTACCTACATTATCTTCTCATTTCGACAAATGTGTGTTGAAAAAAAGTATTTATTCATACGTAAACTATCGACAGGCCTAGTATTTTAAAAGATACTTATTCAATATAAATTGCTAAAACGGGTTCAAAAACTAACATATAAATGACTCAAAAATGCCGAAAGAGACCCAAAAATGACGCAAACTGAGAAAATATCACCTAAAACCCCAAAAAGACAAAAAAATTGTCCATAAAAAAGTTTTCACAACCAGGGTATCATGAACAAAATTTGTGTAGACTACACATGAGAGATTCCTGTGATTAAAAAAAAAATACACATCATCAAAATCCGGGCGCTGCTTATAAAATATTATCTTGCTTTTTCACCGCATCCGTTCCGTTTGTATAGACGTACACTTATATATATAGGCCTATATTATATATTTTAGCACCACCTCTTACTCCTACCCGTACTCGTTGGTCTAATGCTTTTAAGGATGAGGAGGGTCTTACTTATAACAAATGTACCCACATTTAGGAGAGGGGAGAGTGTAAAATCATTTTGGAAAAACCACCCTCAGTACACCCGACTGAGACCCGAGCCCATCAATCTCCCTGACATCTGCAGTCTAGTCTACTGCGAGAGTAGCACGTTAGACCACTCGGCCACCGTTGCGGGTACTCACATATACTATTTATGCTAATGTAGTGAGGTTGAGGGTCTGATACCTTAGCTCAGTCGGTAGCGTGTCTGACCACTGAATTAATGGTCCTGGGGTTCTATTCTCGGCAAGGTCGAAAATGTATCATTGATGATAATATGAGTTGACCCTCTCACATTGATAACTGAACGGCTAGGGTCTGGATGTTGTACCCGTCCTAATCTTAAGTTAGATTATAAGGCTGAACATGTACCCTCATCAGTCAGAATGCTGCTACATGTTACCCGCTTCGGTGGTCGCGTGGTCTAATGCGCTACTCTCACAGTAGACTAGACTGCCGATGACGGGGAGATCGAGGTTCTAATGTCGGTCGGGTGTACTGAGAGTGGTTATTATCAAAATGAAGTTTCACCCTCCCTTCACGCAAATGCAGGTACATTTCCTTAAATACAACCTTCCTAATTCCAAAAAAATTAGCGTAATTAGTACATAAGCGTATAACCCGAACGCAAACACGAATTCAGAGGGAGGTCAAAGGGTCAGTTGACCCCCCTGTGAAAGTTGAAAATATAAAAAAAAATTAAAGTTCAAATCTTAGAAAGAAAATACAACATATGAATTGTATACAACTTTTTATCTTTTTACGCGCAAACACATCTTAATCCGGGTCCATACTTGCGTTATTTGTCCATGTTTATCCAGTGTTTTATATAACTCACGTAAGTGTGGAAAAAATATATGTTTTCCTGTACTAATACTTGTCGTGCGAGTAACGAACATTGTTCCTCTAAGACAGTAGACTACCACACATCAAAGAAGACTAATAATCGCCTGAGAGCAGTTCATCCACGAATACAAAATATAGAATATATGTAGACAGCAGTAGCGGTGTAACTGTGGGGGAATCTGCCCCCCTGGAAGTAATTTGTCCCTCCCTGGAATAAATCCCCCCCCCCCTGGNCAAATTCTCTTATATCATCGAATATGAAGCTGAAAGATGGCCTTAAATCAAACTCCAAATTACTTCTAGATACATTCTATTATCAAAAATTTGCCAGACAAGGCCGCTTCAAATAACTACTAGACTAGAGGCATCTAATTGGCAGAAGAAATCGGGATAGGAAAGCTATAAATAGCTTCTAAGATCATCCAAGTTTAAATAATGTCTAGGGGAGGACAACTCCAAATAGCCTAGTTTCTGAAAGAATTCAAGTTTAAAAATTTTGTCGGTGGAAGATCACTTCTAAGATTATCTTCTAGAGGTATCTAACTATCGTGAAAAATTAAAGTGACGATCACTCTAAATAGCTTCGAGGGGGGGTCCGAATTTCAAAAATTTCTAGATGAGGAACACTTTAAATGGCTTATAAAATAATCTAATTCTAACAAAAACCAAGTCGAAGACCACACATAGTTTCCAGAGTGGACAATTTTTCATAAAATTGTCGAAGGATGGCTACTCCAAATAGTTTATAAAAACCATCTGATTTAAAAAAAAATGTTGTGAATTTGGGGAATGCCAGGCCTCCACCGTGGTTCGGATTCCACGTTAAACTGTAGGTCCTTCATTTCATCTCACAATCACCCTACCATTACACATTAGCGTAAGTGCGTATAACCTGAACGGGTAGTAAGACGCGGTGCTAATAATAATAATAATAATAATAATAATAATAATAATAATAATAATAATTTAAAAAAATTGGTAGGATGACCAAGGTTTAAAACATACATAAGATCAAATATGAATGAGAAACTACTAAATGGCTTTAAACAGAAATCTAACATTGTAAGTAACTATGTTATTTATAATTATGACCCCCATCCCCTATGAAAATGATCTGGATCCAGCCTTGCTTAAACTGGTAATAAGATGCTGTGCTAAAAATGAAAGCTACATGTTAGAGCGTTGAGACGTGTTGTAGACGTTCTAAACGTTTAGAAACTCCGCATTATTTAAGAATTTGAAATTTTAAAAATATTTTTTCAACAAAATGTAGGCAAAAATTATCACTAGGTTTGACCAGTTAAATAGTTTAAGTTTTGAGCTTAAAGTTTAAAAAAAATTAACGACGCTTTACTCGAAAATTTGTGCTTTTGAGATTAGATGAAAAGTTTTGAAACCTATATCTAACCTTTTTCCAACAAATTGTCAGGTTTTGAGAGGGTCACAAAAAAATAAGGATAATGTAGGATTGTTTTATAGGGTTTTATGTAAGCTATCACACATTTTTTTAAACTTAAAATATAAACTTGTTAACTAGTCAGAACTTTTACCTACACTTTGGTAAAAACCATATTTAAAAATATCAAACAATTCTATAAACAATTTCAGGATTTATAAACATCTCCAACGCTTCTTAGTGCTTTTCCATGTAGCACCCTCATGGTGGGAATGCAGGTTACACGAGAAAAGGTTTTTGCAGTTTTTAAAACAAAACTTTTTTGGTCAAAATAAATCAATTAGTGCTCTCATACAAACATAGAGTTTAATTTTCTTCACATGGTGACATCAACATTTCTTGGATATTTTTTAATGATGTCCTGGAATTTACTGACAAATTTTTCTCTTAATTTAGAAAGTTTCTCATCTAATGCCTGATCATGAAAAATATTCAAGGACTATGTATATCACTATGTGAAGAAATTTAAACTCTATGTTTGTACTAAAGCAATATTTGATTTATTTTGAGCAAAAACCAGTTTTGCTATAAAAATTGCTAAAACATTGGTCTTTTCTGGCGTTCCCTACATCCCCACTTTAATGATGAAATATTAATCTGCTCTTCATCATCAACTATACATGCACCAGAGGTTTAGATGGTCTAAAGCGTACACCTCGCGAAAAACTGGAATGCTAGGGATGGTTCGAATCTTTGCACGGTGAAATGTATGTGACTTACCACTGTACATGTTTTGTCCTCTCCCCACACTGGACTAAGTGTATTTTCACTATGTTACCCCCTGTTACCTCACTGTTATAATCAATCTTAGTAGCTCTTATTTCAAACTCTCTATTTAAAATTTATTATTACTTAGCACCGCGTCTTACTACCCGTTCGGGTTATAGGCTTTAAGTACTAATTACGCTAATGGATTAGGAATTGGGAAGGTTGAATTAAGAGGAAGTGAACCCGCATTTGCGTGGAGGGATAATGGATAACCATTTAGGAAAAACCACCCCCAGTTCACCCGTCCGAGATTCATACCTCGATCTCCCCGTCCTCAGCAGTCGAGCAGCTCAACACGACTAGCGCGTTAGCCAACTACGCCACCGAGGCGGGTCTCTATTTAAAAATACCAATATTGTAGCCCTAGTGAAAATAGAGCAATATTTATTAGTAGGAGTAACGTTTTAGTTTTGGCAAATATCTATTTTGATTCTGGTAGGAAGTAGTACTTACTTTATGCCACTAGGAACTCAAACTTTAATTGCCGCACCTACAAAAGTATGCCACCTTCCCTTATCTTTATCTATTTCTATCCAGTCACTTTCAGGTTCATTCTAATGTTTTCCTCCCATCTGCGTTTACGTACTCCCAATGGTTTCTCCCCATTACTATTATTATTAATTATAATCATTAAAAATAATTATTATGTGTTATGTCTTTCAACAGGTTCATTGCCTTGTTGAAGATTAATTCTATCATGTTCTACCAAAAGCTTAATTTTATATATTAAAAAACTTCAACTTTTTTTCCTTGTTTAATGTCATCAATCAGTTTCCTGGTCCTCTTTGTCCTTATACTTAGCCTTCTACGACACCAATCAATAAGCCATATCTTCTCTAAATGTGACCCATTCAATGACCCTTCCTCGTAAAATCGCCTGCACAACGGCTCTGTTCATTTACTCTTCATAGAACTTCTTTATTGTCAGCCCATCTATCCACTTTATCCTCTGTATTCCCTTCCACCCCTACATCTCAGGATTTCCAAATATTTATTCTCCTTTACCTCAGAGCATATATTAACATATTCTTTTGCCGTCAACATTAATAGTACCTATTTTATTGATATTGATTTTATCAATTAAAAGTAGTTCAAATAATTGCAGATCTCGATACCTTATAAAATAGGCCTGAAGTAATATCATTGTTGCTATTTCTAAAACTGTCAAAAAATGTAAGAATATAAACTACGTAATGCTTTTTCCTACCTTTTTTTGCTACCGCCCCCCTCCTCAACATGTTACGTAACTTTTCACATCAAGAGTGTATGTCATTATTTCATAGAAAAGCATTTGTGACACTAAAAGAGAGCGTCAGATTTAATACAAATCAAAATTGGAAGCTATCTAAGTATGTTTAACAACGGGGAAAACATTAACAATAGTCTAATATTATTTTTTCAACACTAACTAGAAAGCTTAAGATCTGTATTACGTAACAGTGCGATGTACCCACTCTCTCCCATTTAACATCACGTACACATCAGAGACAGGGGCTNGTGATAATCAAGCCTTGAACCGAGCTTTTAGGCAGCTGTATTTTTAAATGTATTTATTTATTCTGGATTCTTAAAGCTACAAGACTTTTTCACTGCATAAGGAAATAACTTGAATTATTATTTATTTCATTTCATCTGCATCTGAGCTAAATATACAATAGAGCTTGAATATATTTATTTATATTTAAAGATATCGTTCAAATCGTGTGTTTTAGATTAAAAAATGTAACTGACTTTACTACAGCGGTTTCCAACATTTTGTAGTTTATGACCACAACTTTTCTCTTTGCGGTCAACACGACCATTTGATAAATTAAAAGCGTTCAAATTCTGGTCTTTAAGTTTTTTTCACTGTGTATTACTACCAGCCCGGACTATCTACAATTAACTACATCAGTGGGATAAGTAGAATTTAGAAGAAATATACCCTTATTTGCTTGGAGGGATATTAAGATAAACTACCCCTGGCCAGAATTAAAATCCTTACTTCACCTTCACTAACAAACCAAACCAGCGTGACATTAAACGCGCATGTCCACCAATGCTTGTTTTAATTATTACAAATTTCTTATAGTAATGATTATCTGTGACTAATATGTAGTAAAAGAGAATCAACAAACCTGGGGGTGGGGGATGATTTTATATTATGTTAGTAGCATTACAAGGCTGCCACAGTAAACCAAGTCAGCAAGAACCCATCAGAATGGAATAGCCAAAATGAACCTAATCAGTAACTAGGTCGTTTTTATCACTTTAACAACTTACATTTCTATTATAATTATGCATCTTCCTAAAACCATTAAAATACTTGAACAAGTAAATATAAAGATAAAACCTCTATAATTTGGCCCCACCCAAAACACGTTGTGACCCGCAGGTTGGAATAAACTATTCAAAATATATTGTAACTTAGCGCATGAGGATGAAGGAGCTTTTCCTAAAATGGCATTAAATAATTTATGGCAAATTCGAAATCAGCACTCTAAGAAACATGGTTATACATAATTTCATGTAAATCGAAAACTAAATAACAAATTTAAAAATGTATCCCTAATTTGAAAATGTTAAAGTGTGAAAAAAACTTATTTTTTGTTTAATGTAGTATACTTAATCAAATGAAAAATTATAAGAGTTGTATCAATGTAACACAGCGCTAAATTAATCATCTTCCTTCACTGCTTCTTTGAGCCTATTCAAATTGCTTTCATGGAAGCCTATTTTAATAAACAATGAAATAAGATACATCAGTTCAATTCAAACAAATGTGGATACTTGCTAGAAAAATTAATATGTATTTCAGAAGTCAAACATTAACACTAACCTCAATGTTTCCATTTCATCAGTCAGAGCTTTCAATGAGAAAACAATAAAATGCTGCGTAACATTCCCTGCATTTATGCCTTCAAAATTTAATAAAGCCCTAATTAAGGCACTAGCTGTACAACATATGATAATTTGAATCATAATTTACGTAGAACTGCGACAGTCTAGCAGACAAGAAAGTCATAACTAAAAACACTAAACCATAAACAAAACATTGGATGACAATGCTGCCACTACAATCATTGCTGGCTGAGTGAAATTTTGCTACTGTGCAGCTCATGTTCCCTTATGATTCGTTTCCATGCCGCATTCGGCATACACTGACTGGCCGTTGTCTCTGCCTACTGACAACGGCGCTACCAGACTACTTGATTAACTAAGCTTTCTACAATCTACTACAGAAGGAATCTCCTTTCAATGTTTAATGATTTATAAGTTGGGATTTTTTGTAGCGTAGGGATCAACAGTTGGGACATTTTAAATTTGTCTGTACAAGTCTGTGGTTAAGGACTTTCTGAATAGAAAGTAGTGTGGTATATAATAAGCCTAGAATTTCCCAACTCCAGATCTCAAATCTCACAAAATTTACAACTTTCAAGCTTTTAACCAACATTGGGTGGGTGGGGGATGTCCACCAACTGCCCCGGCGTGACGACCCTGATCAGAGACTCCCCCTCTCCACCAACAGCATTATGAGGTTTATAGATGGCCCCCTATCTAAATCGGAATGTAATATTTGCAGCGATTTAGGATTAAGCCCCATCGTTTCAAATTATATTCAGACAAACACAATGAGGACTTTTAGAAAGTGTCTCCAGCTACTTATACCTTAAAACACACTCTTTCTTCAATTTTTTAAAACCACTCATCCATTCTTTTACTTTCAAAAATTGTAATAGACCTGTTTTTGTTTGTAAATCTAAAAATGCACCAGGATTCACTCAGACGAAATCATAAAATAGTTCAGAGAAATAAAAATATATACATTCAACTTAATAGCTATGGGGAAATTGTCCGATGGAGTTAAAACTACTCCCTACTTTGTACCCAAAGTGACGTGCAGCATTGGAGGTGGTATGGTTACTCAGTCTCACTTGTTTATCGATAATGCAACCCCATTCCAGAGTGGTGGCAAACCTTTTTTTCTCGAGGAACATTGAGAAATATCTAGCATGCGTAGTACAGAGTTTCCAACAGCTCTTATATTCTCTCAAGTTTGTGGAAACGCTTGACATGTGTTCCATTTATAGATCGACAATAGCTAGCTAGTCCAGAATACATTTCCATTGTATGAATTGACCATCTATTGTTTAAAAAATGTATGTTCTCTCATTTTCATCTGTAACCAGTGGTAACATTGGATAATAGCACGCCTGGCCCCATTGGATACACAGTTTTTGAGGGAGAACCTTGCCAAATAAAATCAAATAGTTGAAGAATAACAAAAGAAATTAATCCGAACACCGTTAGCCTTCTAAAACTATTACTATATTAATGTGTGTGTGTGTGTGTGTGTGTGTGTGTGTGTGTGTGTGTGTGTGTGCGTGAGAGAGAGAGAGAGAGGTGAGTGGGGTAAAGAGAGTGTATGTTTGTATCACAATAACCTGTACACTATGTCCCCCACATTGGTATCAAGTGATTACTGGGAAATTACCGGCAGAAGGTCTTGATCAGAACCATTCAAAGAGCGTATATTAAGTTACAGCCTCCAACTCGTCTTGTCTGTGCAGTATGCTGGACCATCTGTCGATATTGGGATGCACAAACGTGCGGTCAACACAGATCTGAAGTTTTAATCGGACTCGTTCGTTCGCTGATTGACAGATTTACCAAGCTGATAATCAATTGTCTTACATGGTTACTAACTGGCTGACATTATAACTAACTGACCGGCTGACATTATAGCTAACTGACCGGCTGACATTATAACTAACTGACTGGAATAATGATTAATTAACTTTCATGATGACTAACTACCTTATGTAAGAACTAACTTACTGGAATGATAACTAACTTTCATGATGATCATCTGTCTTACATGGTGACTAACTGGCTGACATTATAACTAACTGACTGGTATAATGACTGTATTGTTTTACATGGGGGCTAGCTGACTGAAATTAAAACTAACTAGCTTATATGAGGACCAACTTTCTTATATGATGACTAACTGACTGCCATGATGACTAACTAACTTTCATGACGACCAACTGCCTTATATGGGGATCAACTGACTGGAATGATGATTAACTAACTTTCATGATGATAGTCTGTCTTACATGGTGACTAACTGGCTGACATTATAACTAACTGACTGCTATAATGACTGTCTTGTTTTACATGGGGCTATCTGACTGAAATTATAGCTAATTAATTTACATGATAACCAACTTCCTTACATGGTAACTAGTTAACTGAACTGATGGCTAACTAACTTTAATGATGGCCAACTGCCTTATATGGGGACTGACTGAAACGATGATTTATTATTATTATTATTATTATTATTATTATTATTATTAGCACCGCGTCTTATTACCCGTTCGGGTTATACGCACTTACGCTAATGTGTAATGGTAGGGTGATTGTGAGATGAAATGAAGGACCTACAGTTTAACGTGGAATCCGAACCACGGTGGAGGCCTGGCATTCCCCACATTCACAAAACGATGATTTACTGACTGACATGGTGATCAACTGTCTTACATGAAGGCTAACAACTGACTGACTGACTGATGACAAACTGTGCTATATGATGACCAACTGTCTATATTTACATGGTGACTAACTAAATGACATCATGACTAAATAACTGAAGTGTCGACTGACTGAAATTACAGACTGATATGGTGACTAACTGAATGAAACTACTATCTGATTTAATAATTACTAAAGTACCAAAATTATAACTGGCTCATAACTGATTGTTTAACATAATAGCTAATTGAATGACGCTATAACTCATTAACTAGCATAATGTCTGGTGAAAATAATGATTGAATAATAAGATAATTAACTGCCATTATGGTATAACAGATCACTGATAATGTGATTTATACTAATGAACATCTAACTGGCATTGTGGTATAATTGCTCGCTGATTTAATGATATAAGTTATTGAATAACTTATTGACATCATGACTGATTTCATGACATTATGACCGACATGATGAATAACTAATTTACATTTTAGTTGATAGGCTGACTTAATAAATACCTGATTAACTCAAATGAAGATAACATGTTGACTGGCATGAGGATATAATAATAATAATAATAATAATAATAATACTTGTCGCCGTGTCTTACTAGCCATTTGGGTTATACGCTTAAGTACTAATTATGCTAATGGATTAGGAACTGGGAAGGTTAAATATAGAGGAAGTGAACCTGCATTTGCGTGGAGGGAGAGTGGATAACCAATTAGGAAAAACCACTCCAGTTCACCCGAGTGATATTCGAACCTTGATCTCCCCATCCTGGGCAGTCTAGCTCAACAGGAAACTAGTGCATTAGCTAACCACGCAACCGAGGTGGGTGACATGAGGATATAGCCATTGGCAAACTCGTATCAAAATTATCGTGTAAGTCCATATATTTTTTTTAGTATTGGTAAATTTAATTTTAAAATATATACTTTTTTTTAGATAAATATTCGATTTGATCGAAGAGACATAGTAATGGTTTCCGTACATACATTCAGGAACAAAGTAAAAGAAAATGGTTAACTATTTAGTTTTTTAAAAGTTATTTTATTTTTTAAATATAAAAATTATGTTTGCATTGGGATAAAATATATATCTGATTTACCAAATATGGGCTCATGGATAAATTTGATGAAAGCTGCTAGATTTAATCTAATGTATTCAAACGCCAAATGGTGAGTGTTGTATCTAATTAATAAACTACTGTTTCATCTAATAAATAGTTAACCGGTCTAGAAAGTTGTTACATTAAGAAAATTGTTTCAATGAATAATTAAATTAGCTGTCTTCATCATTCAGTGGTCAAGAATCTTTTACCAAGAAATGAGGTAGACTCTTCACCCAAATAATTTAAGTTACCAAAACAAAAGTTGTTATCTAAATTAGAATATCTTTCATTCTATCATTCATGTGGTCTAAAGGTCGGGTTAGAGTCTACATAATAGACATACCATTTTGACTCAATGGAAATGCTTCGATAGACTTTGTTGATCAACAAAAAATTATGATCGTCGTTGAGGGATCATTCTTTCTACTGTCGGTAAATATTAAAGAAAGAAGTATCCCAAATTTTCCTTTACGCGATAGTTTTGAATTATTTAACACTATAGCTGTGAATGTGGTACAAGCAATAATTACGTCATCCTCGTTAAACCTTTTGCTTTCAACGGGATTATTTGTACTCAGTAAGGACGCGGCTTAGGACATTAAGCTCTGTTTATAATGGATTGCCAGTGGCCAGGAGGCCTCGACTCCAATCTAAGGTGGGTGCATTGGATGTGTTTCATCATTGTAGTTTCTTCGACATACTAATGGGTGACCTGGCGGTCTAGGGGTAAGGTGTCAGACTTCTATGCTGGCGGCCGGCGTTTAATCCCAGGTCCCGACACAGATTTATCTGATTACCAAACCCTTCCTTCACCTCTGACAAGACATCTTGTGAATGTGGGAAATGCCAGGCCTCCACCGTGGTTCGGATTCCACGTTAAACTGTAGGTCCTCCATTTCATCTCACAATCACCCTACCATTACACACTAGCGTAAGTGCGTATAACCCGAACGGGTAGTAATACGCGGTGCTAAAAATGATAATAATAGCATACTAATTATTATTATTTATCACCGCATCTTACTACCCGTTCGGGTTATACGCTTTAAGTACTAATTACGCTAATGGATTAGGAATTGGGAAGGTTGAATTAGAGGAAGTGAACTCGCATTTGCGTGGAGGGAGAGTGGAAAATCATTTAGGAGAAACCACCCCCAGTTCACCCGACCGAGATTCGAACCTCGACCTCCCCGTCCTCAGCAGCCGAGCTCAACACGACTAGCGCGTTAGCCAACTACGCCACCGAGGCGGGTGACATACTAATGAGTAGGTGCATCCACTCCCCTACCCCTTATATTAATTCGTTAGTTTTACACCATGCCGTTCCACCCCTCTAAGCTGTATGACTATTTACACTAATGGGATAGGGAGGGTAAAGGTATAATGCGGAGGAAGTGTACCTACATTTTGATAACGGGATTGTGGGGGCAAAAAATTGAAAATAAAAACATTTTCAATACATACAAATGGTATTTGAACCCTGACCTTACCATTACAGACAGTCCATAATAAACGAGTCTGTTCACGTGATCATTGGCACGGGTAAATCATCAATAGCTTAATATTGGGATGTAGGGGATGAGAGTAAAAGTAAGTGTTTTTGCAATTTTTATATCAAAACATTGTTTTGGTCAAAATTAATCAAATACTACTTCAGTAGAAACATAAAGTTTAATTTTCTTCACATGCTGACCTCAACAGTTTTATAATATTTGTCAAGAGTGTCCTAGAATTTAATGACCACTTTCTCCCTTCACTTTAAAAGTTTGTCATCTAATGACGCTATGCTCGTGACAGATATTCAACAACTGTTGAGGTCACCATGTGAAGAAAATAAAGCTTCATGTCTCTACTGGAGCAATATTTGATTTATTTTGTCCAAAACTTTTTTTTTCTATAAAAACTGGAAAGACATTGGCCTTTTCTCGACTTGCCTAAATCCCCACCTTAATAATAAAAACTAATTTCAACATATTTTGTACATTATTAATCATAATTAAATTGTATATTAATTGTGGACTTAATGTCAAAAGCCATTCTTATTTATAAATATTCAGCAACTTTTTGTGAATTGAATTAAGTATTTGTGTCCTATGTAAAGTAGTTATTATAATTATTTTTTTATCTGATTAATGAATTTATTGCGTTTAATTTTACTCATGAGCACACCAAAAAACAAATGCATGACGCGCACTTGAAATGTTTATATAGTTGATGTTATCATCTAAAGAATATAAACTTGTTTGAGCCACAAATAAACCAAATTATGCTTTGACGTGAGTTCTTTGAAAAGAATTGTTTTCAACCAAAAGTAAGTAACTAATAAATATTTTCATTGTTTGTTCCTAAAATAAAAATATAGCTAAAAGTAAGAATTTCTTAGAGGATTGGAGCAACAAGCCCGCTGACCACAGGTTGGTGACTTTTGGTCGAGAACACTGGTTCAGCTTTCTATATAAGATTGAGTTCGAAGATACAAGAGTCAACTTCACTGCAAGAAAAGAATATGTAGGCCTGATATAATCAGCGGCACAACAGAAACAAAGAGAACTTTAGTTCAGTGACGACAGTAATGACAAGCCACAATGTTAAGGAGCTAAAGATAAGAAGGAAGTCCAGACGAAAGAATGTCATCCATTTGATAGCAGTTGACTTGCTTTCTAAAACCCACGACGCTCACTTCTGAGAAAGCGGATTGAAGTGAGATGTTGAAGAGGATGATAAAGAGCTCCTCTCCTTCACTACCCCTTAGCTTGGACTGTTGGTTAAAGGAGGGGGGGTTCCAAATGCACTCTTGTGCCGCTTGTTGGTAGGGAATATTCACACAGAAGTGATTGTTCTGGCAAATCCCTCCTTGGAGACCACAGCAGGGGTTAGACTGTAAAGGGGGGGGGGG